>JAKUCV010006527.1:4371-45822 GCA_028386065.3 Turnera subulata
TGGCCAGGACATCGATGTCCACATTCAGAACATCGATGTCCTTGTGACCGTTGGACCTATAATGCATATTCAAGGCAAGAACATCGATGTCCTAGATTTGAACATCGATGTTCAGCCGTCATGGGCAGACACACTTTTCACCTTCCCATGACAATTTGTCTAAAGATGTTTTGATTTGTTTCCCCAACGGTCATATAAGTTTTTAGACATATAAATAGAGCATTTACACCTCTGATTATTAACGAATCGACTCTCTACAATTTCAAGCATTCATTGTTATACATACATATCATTTATGAGCCAATATCATTGAGAATTGAGAGTTGCCTTATTGAGCTTACTTTGTGTACTCATACCTACTCTTGAAGAGAGTTTTTGCTTTGAGTGACTCAATTGTAATCACACACCTTGAGGGAGGATTATTCCCTTGTAGCGAATTCATAGGAAGAGGGTCTTCTTTCTGTGGGGAAAAGTCTTAAAGTGTTGAATCTTCAAGCAGGAGTTGTAAACGGTTTTTTAAGCACCTGGAAGCTTAACGGTGATAGTGGAATCTTCGAGAGAGTCTCTCGGAGGACTGGATTAGCCACACGGGTTGTGTGTGTGTGAACCAGTATAAATCGGTTTGCCTTTCTCTCCTTTTTTCCGCAATTATTATTGTTTAAAGTTTTAATTAGTTCTTAATCGCTAATTCACCCCCCCCCCCTCTTAGCTTGTTTGGGCTTATAGTAAAGATGACTGTCGGCACCCCGAGCCTGTTTTCTTCTTCCTTTCATGGGCTTCGTGTCCCGGAATAACTTTTTGTGAGAAAAATTAGTGCATGCATATCTTTGGATCCATAATGGTGAGATACTATGATTTTTTTATTTTTTGAGTCTTTGATTTTGAACAAAAATCATATGGGACCCACCAGGCTCAAAATTTTGATAAATAATAAAAGGGGCATACAACCCTGTTGTTTTGACATTATTTTCCGGGGCATGATACCCCTTTGATTTGAAATAATTTTCCCGGGGCATGCCACCCCATGTACGTGAAATATTTTTCGGGGCATGCAACCCCATGTTATGTTTTTTGGGACATGCTACCCCATGTTTTTAAGTCTAGTTTTCCAAGGCTTGCTACCCCATATTTTGAGTCAAATTTCTCGGGGCATGCTACCCTATTTTTTTGAGATGATTTTCTAGGACATGCTACCCCATTTGTTTGCGACGATTTTCTGGGTCATCATACCCAGTTGTTTGAGTTTTTGGGGGCATGCTACCCCATTTGTTTGAATCGTGTTTTCGGGGGCATGTCATGCCATTTGTTAGTCGATTTTCTGGGGCATGCTACCCCTTTGTGTTCTGTTTCCTCGGGGTATACTACCCCATTTGTGAGTCATTTTTCCGGGGCATGCTACCCCATTATATGGAGTGTTTCAGTTTCGGAGGCATGGAACCCCATGTGCTATTTTTTGGGGCATGCTACCCATTAGATGTGATTTGCTTTCCCGGGGCATGTTACCCCGCTGTTTCGAAAAGAGTTTTTCGGGGCATGATACCCCACTATGAGATTTGTTTAATTTTTTGGGGCATGCTACCCCATATTTTGAGTCGAAGCTTTTGGGCATACTACCCCATTTGTTTAAAGCAACTTTCTGGGGCATGGCACCCTCTCATATATTTCGTTACCCTTTTTTTTGGGGCTTGATACCCTATGTGATTCATTTAATTTCCTAGGGCATGCTACCCCATGTGTTGTAAGTCGAGTTTTGTGGGACATGCTATCCTGTTACGTGAAATTTTTATTTCCTGGGACATGCTACCGCGTTATGAGATGTGTTCGTTTTCCGAGGCATACTACCCCTTGTGTTTTGTTTCCCGGGGCATACTAACTAGTTATGTGATGCATTTTATTTCCTGGGGCGTACTACCCCGTTATGTGAAGTGTTTTGTTTCCCGGGGCATGCTACCCCGCTATGTGACATGTTTTAGGGACATGCTACCCCATTCGTTTTGTGTGATTTCTCGAGGCATGCTACCCCTTGTATATATTCTACTCTACAAGGGCATGCTAACCCTTGTATATGCTCTACTCTACAGGGGCATGCTACCCCTTGATTCATTTTTCTGGGGCATGTTACCCCATGCGACTCGCTTGGGGCATGCTACCCCATGTATTGATTTTCCCGTGGCATGCTACCCCATGTGTCGACGAGACTTACTTGGGGCATGCTACCCCATTCTAAATCAATCCATGGGGCATACTACCGCACTCTTAATCAAATTCCCAGGGTATGGAACCCTATTGTTGGAGATGGGTTTTCTTAGGGCATGCTACCCCAAGGGGCATGTAATGCCCCAAGATATTTTTACGGCTGATGAGAAGGCATGTGATGCCATAGGAGGGATGAGATGATTCCCACAACCAAGCACCGAGTTCCCCGAGGAGGGCGATAAAATCCCTAGCTAACCGTTTATTCACTCCTAGAAAGTAGGTAACCCCGAAATCACCCCTATGGGAGGAGACATATCCCTAGTTGACCGAGATGAGATGATTCTTTGTTGACAATCCAAACCCTAGTACCCTAGGGAGGACGATAAAATCCCTAGTTAGCTAAGATAAGAGGATTCTTTGTTAACGACCTGGTAGATGAGACGATTCTACCAAACCAAACACTGAGTACCCCAGACAGGACGATAAAATTCCTAGTTAACCAAGAAGAGAGGATTCTTTGTTGATGACCCAATAGATGAGAAGATTCTATCACCAACCCAAAGCGAGTCCCCTAAGGAGGACGACAAATCCTCAAAAATCAGGGATGAGATGATTCCCGATCCATGGCACATATGTCGGCATCAGCATCAACACCTACTCCATCAAATTTGGATGTTCTTCTTTTCGCTGGTTTATCTTTAGTTCCTAAAGATTCACCAACGAGGGGCATCTGTGAACACCCCAAATTTGACCTACTAATATTTCATTTTATTGGATTATAAATGTATTTTTGTCTGTGGATTAATGAGATGATTTGATCCTATGAAGAAATGTGTTTATATTTTGGTGAATTATTAATATTTTTATTATATTTGGATTTTTGTGTATTTAGCTTGGAATTATTGAGATAATTTAATTCTGAGTTTAATATATTTAAGGTCTGAATTTAATAAAAATATGGGTATTTTTTTGTATTTAGGCTTTTCATTTATTTTGTACCCCTTAGAGATGTTTTTTTGTTTTAAAATAAATGAGAGCCTGGACCAATGAAATATGGACCGTACAACATTTTTAGCCCATCAAAAACACTGAGCCTAGCAGCCATTTAACCCTAATTTTCATCCAAAATTCGTGTCAAACATCTTCCTTATTTGTTTTTGGTGTTTTATGGTAGTTAGAGTGGAGTCGAGAGAAAGTAAAAAAAATAGGAAAAGGGGTGAGGGTAAGCTACAAGTTAGGAGGTTTTCTGAAGCTTAAGACAGGCAAAATCCTGATTAGGAAAGGCATGGGAATCAAGTTGGACCGGAATAATGAGGATCAAAACCGAAAAGGAAAGAATGAATTTGAAAAAAGGTGCCGGCGGACATGGCGACATGACCACCAGCACCTGGCGGGCTTTAAGGGAAGATTGCCAGCACATGGGGGTCGCCACGACATGACCGCCATGGCTGGGCAGTCATCGTTCCCAGATTCGGCAGTTTTCTAGATTTTTCATGTTCTCTTGAGTTTGGGAATCTACCTTTGGATTTAGGGATTCAATTCTGACCCTTAGATCAACACCATGTCCAGACCCCCTAAACACTATAAGTAGGACCCCCATTCACCCTCATTCACACACAATTTCCCTCTTCTCCCTCTGTACACACAAGCTTAGGTGCGTGGAATAATTCTCTAATTCCAAGCTTAGGAACCCTTTTAAGGGTTGAAATTCTGGAGGATTTTTGTGGAGAGGAGTAGCAAATAGTCAGTAGCAAGAGCAAAACAAGAGAAGAAGAGGATGGAGGCGGATCAAAGCAAATCGGTGGAGGAAGGCTTCAAATCCGAGAGACAGATTCCTATGCAGGGAGTCCCGAAAGAATCGCCATATCTGGAGCTATAGAAGCAGATTTGTTGCGTTCTTGGAGTCGCTGAAAAGCTGAGAGAGAGAGCTATAAGTTTTCTGTTGACACCAGACACTATCTGGGCCTCCTTCCACATTGAACTGCCCATTGAATTTCTGCCAAAATTCTGCTATGGAGTGGTATGCAAGTAGGAGCTAGAGGAGGGCTTCAAGAGGTAACTCGTTCAAATTCACTTGATTGATTGCTGTTGTGACATGATGATGCTGTTGATGTGAAGTTATATGTTGCATGTTAAGAACTACGTGAGCTTTTAACACATTATCAGGGGGTACATAGTCAGTTTCTAGTGGTGGAAGCGCAAGCTCATTCTTTATTTATTTTCTGTTTTATTTTTTGATTTTTTTTATTTCTGTTGTTTATGTTGTTATGCATTGGCATACATCAATCTTTAATTGCACATGATCTCGCCCCAACATGGATGGGTGCCTAACACCTTCCCATTTATGACAAACCCCTGAGTCCACATCTTTGGTTCGTTAAATCGGTTGCCTAAAGGAGTCATTGTTTGCCTAAGGAAGGTTTTTCCTTGAATTTTTCCCTGCAATAAAATTCGGGTGGCGACTTCAAAGATGTGGATGACGGTTAAGAAGAAGGTGGTGAGTAAGCCCAATGAATTTTGGGTCGGGTACTCATAGTTGGGGCGGCATCTTGTGCTCCTCCTCCTGCCCTAGGCACCTACACTATTAGAAAGGTCTTAAACAATCATTTCATGTCTATCTAATCGAGCTCCCAAATCTCTCCCTTGTCTATCCCGCTTTGTATTCATCTCTCTAATCTGCACCTCCAATCGTTCGAAGAACTCTTTAAGTTGAGTTGCTGACGCCCTGTATTGGTCACCATCACTGCTACTAGTTTTCGACATGGTGTAATAACCTGCAAAAACTTGTTGGCAATAAACAGATCCTCACGTGTTTACACTCGTGTTTAGTCTCTCTTGGCAATAGATGTGTCACTCAGCCTTTTTCCTCTCTTGATTCTGCGTCAATTTTACAAGTCAGGATAAAATAAAACAAAATCAAGTAGACCAACCAACAAAGTATTATCTAAGAAAACAAAGAATAACCTAATACAAAGAAAGCAAGGTAAACAAAACTAGAAGCAAATAAGAGTCCAAGAAGAAAAGAAAGATCACTCACAGAACAAGAATTATATGTGAATGATTACTGGTATAGTTGAGCAATTATAAAACAACAATCACCCAACACAATGAAAGCACTATAATTGCAATCAACAACAAAGAAACCCGAAACCTGCAGAAAATTTTGTAAGTCAAATCACTTACAAAACAGAATTGTCAAAAATGATTTGTAACTCTTTTGCCTTACAAATCGATAACACCAATTCCACAATCAAATTATAAAAAAATAAATAGCCGAAATTACTAAATCCATAATTATTAAAAAAATTCTGCAATCCTAATAATAAAATTTAAATAAAATTGACTTGGCCTACAAATAAAAAGACAACATGTCGATTGGGCCCCACTTGGTGTTGATGTCAATTACTCCTCCAAAGAGATTAAATGGATTGGCTTCTCCAATGAGATCAAATGGATTGGCTTCTTCTTCAATTCTTCTCCAAGCTTGATGATATGATCTTCTTGAAGCTCCTTGTTAATCAAAGCTTGTATGTGATGAAGCAATTGATTCTTCAGCATCCTTGATCTTACTCTTGTAATTAGACCTTGAGAAAGCACCATTGCGTCATCATCCACTCCAATGGTGCTTGAAGCTTGCTTAAGTGCATCACTGTTTCTACCCACCACCACTAATAAAGAGAAGCGGTTATTGCAACAAATATACAAAATATGGAGAAGAGAAATTTTGGATTATCTCATGTGATTAATCAAATTCACAAAACAACAATCAAGGGAAGAAAAAAGAAAGGACGGAAAAAAAGAGGAAAAATTGATGAACTATTCCTCAAAGCCTTATCTACCCCATATAAATACCAAAGTTGGTAAATATTATAAAATTAATTCATTGTATTGTTTATCGGATTTGATTGTTATGAAATTTAATATTTCTTTTACGTATATTTATAGACTTGGTGATATAAAAAATTATTAATATAATTTATATTGGTTCAGGAATCATAAAGTTTCGCCCAGTATGTTCTCACACAAGCTTGCAAATGTTCCGACCTGTGCATATTGTGGTGTTAAAAAATTTGATTTTGAACCGCCTTCCTTTTGTTGTGGTAATAGAAAAGTACAATTATCTTCACCAAACTATGAAGATGATTTGTATAATTTGTTTTTAAAAAATTGAAATACAGTCGAATAGTTAATGAGAACTACCAACCCGAACAACAACTACAAAAAAAAATAATAGTGAAAAATAATAATATAATTAAAGAATCTCATTCGTTAATAATATAATTTAATAATTAAAATTATACAGTTTAGAATATCAAAGGATTATTTCATAGAGAGGAATAATCACAAGAACTCATGAAGGATGTGTTTACAGTTTATTATCAACAAGAACTATGAAGGAAAAAAAAAATCAAAGAACAACCGAATAGTTAACGAATGTTGGCCCAAAAGTGCCTAACAGAGGAGGGGTGAATTAGGCTTTGAACTTTTTTGGACAAAAGATTTGGTTTTTGTGATACCAAATCTTGATAGCACTTAGCGAGTGTTGTGGAGCAAGAATATGAGTAAGAGTAGTAAGAGAGAATGAATACAGGTGATTTAGAGTGGTTTCCCCTCACCAGGTACTCCACTACATGAAGGTTCCTCCCTTTTAACAAAAACCATAATTCCTCATAGCACAAGGAAAGCTCAAAACAATCTTGTTATTTGTTAGTCATCAAACCCAATTATCCATCATGAAAAAAATTTGTTAATCCACTAATTAACATTAGGAAGTGATTAACCCAATTTTTGGTCAACAACGAAAACTACCAACATAAAACAACAACGACGACTATGAAAAAAATCATAATGGAAAATAATAACATAATTTAATAATCCCCTTCTTTCATAATATAATTTAATAATTAAAATTATATAGTTTAGAATATCAAAGGATTAAAAAATATTTTTAACAATAATTAATTTATAAATTCTTATCTAATACAAAAACTAAATCTAAACAATTCATTTATTTAAATTATTGCAAAAATTTTGTCTACACTATATATAAGTCCTTCTCTAGAAAATAATTGATATATAAGCCTTTTATTTCATTTTTTCAACAACTGTCAAGCATTAAAATGAATAATAATTAGTGAAAAATAATAAAACTATGAAGAAGAACAAATGAGTCAGCAAAAACTATGAACTAGAATGACATCTCTCGAAAAGAATAATCATGAAGAAGAGTAATCATAAGATATCATGGAAGATTTATTTTTAATTTATTATCAATAAGAAGGGTAAATCACATATATAGGGTCCGTACTGTTTCAAAAGTGTCGTTTGGGGTCTGTACTAATTTTTGTTCCATTTACGGGTCTGTACTCCTATTTTCCATCCCTTTTAGAGGTCTCGGGCAGCCGCTGATGACGTGGACTGCCCGGCCTGCTCTTTTTCTGACACTTGGCAATGCGTGAGGCGTGTATTGTGCACACGCTGTCCATTGTGTATTATGGGCCCCACTTTCTAATTTCTCATTTTCAAACATAATTTTTAGTTTTTAGATGGAAATTTAATTTCATAAATGATTTTTTAAAACTGAATTGTTAAACATAAATAGAAGAAAAAAATAACAACTCCCAACAGACTACTATTGTAACTCACTTCTCACCTCTTCCAAAAAAAATCTCACAAGAAAAAAAGGATTCAAGGAAACAACACCAAGACGGTGTCGTGTCCAACATCATCCCCAAAAACAGCAAGCAGAGTGTGGCTGCTCTGCCAATCGCCACCAACGACGACACCACCTCGCCATCGACCATCCCCTGCTGGACCGTGCAGCCCCGGACCCGCATGAGCCGACAATGACGGACCACCAGTCGCCTTTGCCTCATCGAATCACCCAACGCCTCCTTCTTCCTGTTCACTGGAGCACTCCCGACCCTGCTGTTGTTTGCTTCCACGTCCCCTCGCCGGATTCTGCAAATCTTCCCCTGGCTAGGTTGGTAAAGACATACCACAACCTGATACATAACCCATAGAGGTTGAATCCGACCTTGACTTCTTTGAATCTACATGAACCCGTCACACAACCAATAAAAACAACAACCAAATAGCACTCCTAGTTCCTCAAAACAAAATCCTAATGAACCCAAAACGTCATTAATAAACTCGGCTAGAGACAAACCAACTCAACCCACAACTAAATCGAATGAAATCAAGAGACATCACCGTTAAATTCTTGGTCAGGACCTAAGATAGCCTTGTCAGAGAACAAACCCAAGCAGTGTCATCCTCGACAATAATAGACCATACCCATCATCACCTAAAAACCCAAAGGAAATCTACACAACAACCAAACACCGATTAGTGGTAGAATTTGCATAAGAGATACTCACTGAGCATCAATCAAGGAATAAGAGAAAAGTACGAAGTGAAGGAGAGGAGGAGGGCGCAAACCCTACCAGCACAGTGGCAAAGAGGTTGTACAACCTTGTTATGGGTGTAGTCGAGCCCAGGCTCAGTCAGCTCTGGTGCTTGCTCCCTTCAATGGAACTCGAACCACCACCGATTCGAACCCAGCAACGCTGTTTGTTGCAGAGCCAGCGCGTGATGGTAAAAGAGAAAGGAGGAAGCAGCGATTTCAGAGGAGATGGCGGCGACGATGTGCAGAGAAATGGGGGGGGTCGGAGAGAGGAAGAAGAAATAGAAAAGAGAGAGAAAGAGAAGATAAGAAAGTGAAGGGAAAGAAAAATTATTTCAAAGCAAAACATTCATCTTTTTCTGCTACCTTTCCAGACGCTATACAATGCTCTGACTGATTCAAAGATTGGAGAGGCCCTTCTATTAGAATGCATCTTGTGTAGTTTCCTTTGTGCATTAGGTGTAATTATTGGGATTGAATGTCATCGTTGTGATGACTAGTCAATTTGTACTGTGTTTTACTTCTATCTCTTAATAAATCCTCGTTTCATAAAAAAAATATTAAATTTTTTCATTTATTTTAAACATTTAATAAATTAAATTTGTATTAAAAATAAAATATTTTTTTATAATAAAAAACTATAGAAGTGGGGCCCACTAATATGGTGGACAGTTGCACGCATTGCCACGTATCACAAAAGGGACGCGTGTGCCTCACCTCCGGGCCAGGCAGTCCACGTCATTAGAGGGGCTACCCGAGACCCCTAAAAGGGAGGAAAATTAGGAGTACAAACCCGTAAAAGGGACAAGAAATAGTACGGACCCCCAAACGGTACTTTTGAAACAGTACGGACCCCATATATACGATTTACCCTTCAAGAGTGATGCACAATAATCTCCATATTTCATGAGCAGTTTCACGAGATCTAACTCTTTGAAACTCACTTTCACTGATTCTGCATAGTAGAGCATTCTTGGCTTGAGAATCAAGCGTTGGTCTCTTCATTTCATCTTCAGTCCAGAGATGCATAGGACTGTTTGACCTGTTGTAAGGATTCTGGACAATATGCCACATCTCAATGTCCTTTCCTTCAAGGAAGATCTTCATGCAAAACTTCCAATAGTCAAAGTTTGCCCCCATCAAAGTATGGTGCTTTGTTCACGCTTGTACCCTCGAAAGCCATGATCTTTGTCTCTGGATTTTACTCCTTTGAACTGTGAACGCAGCTCCGCTACCAATTATAGGCCCAAAAGTGCCTAAGAGGGGGGTGAATTAGGCCTCAAAAATTTTTTCAGACAGAAAGATTTGGTTTTTGTGATACCAAATCTCTGCGGGCAGATTTGGTTTTTGAGATAGCAAATCTGTTAAGTACTTTGTAAGTATATGGAGCAAGAAAGCAAGTAGAGAGGGAGTAGAAAATAGTGAACACAAAGATTTAGAGTGGTTCCCCCTCACCAGGTACTCCACTACCTAAAGGTTCCTTCCTTTAGGATTTGAAAACACTCACTATACTTAGGTTTTTGCGGGATCAACCTTAACTGTTACAAACACAAGCTTTTCTAGGCTAAGCTCGAACCTTTACAAGCTTTTCACAGGCTAAGCTCTAACCTACATAAGTTTTTTACAGGCTAAGCTTGAACCTACCCTCAATTCTAATCCTAGACTTGAGTATCCAGCAAAACTAAACTAAGCCTTGCTTACAAATTGCCCCTTGAAACAGTTACGCAAGGTAAGCAGAAAAACTAGATCTAATACCAAATCTTTTCAAAACTCAAGTATACACTCATAATATGCTCAATAGTTGGAATAATTTTCCAGAGGTGTAAACATCCCTCGTTATACGATCTGAGTGTGGGGGATAAGCTCCTGCAACGGCTCCTTGTACTTCAATTGACTTCAGTTCATTAAAGCTTCAATTCGGTGTCGTTATCCATGTCAACTCCTTGGTAGCAACGAATTACCAAATCAAGAAAGTTTGGACCACCATCTGGAGTTGAGTAGGAGTTAGATGGGAACATCTTCTGCACTTCCATAAAGTCTTCCCTCTTACTTGTTCTCCAATTCAAACGGCTGGAAGAGGGATTTAAATGCTTGCAGGACCACACGCAACTTGCACAAAAAGTTGATGTTGACAGCTTCAGATATGGTATCGGTAAAAATCATATGTCGTGTGTTCAAGATATGGTATCGATAAAAACCATATGTCGTGTGTCCAAGATATGGTATCAGCAAAAATCATATTTTTCCTGCAAGTGAAAATCAACATGAGCAGAGCTAGCAATACACATGTAATTTGTTAATCATCAAAACCAGATCATAATTATGGTTAATCACAGTTCAGTATTAGGAGGTGATTAACCCTATTTTTGGTCATCAATTTCCAGCAGCAAACAACAACAATAATATATATAAAATCGAAATTAAAAAGACAAGAAAAAGAAAAAAAACAATTTACCTTGCGTCTCCACCGTTAGAGACATCCGACGTACCCTGGCAGCCGGGTTCAAAGCTCACGTAATTCTTGGATTAGAATCAACACTTAAGCAAACATGTCAGTATCAGCATACAATCAGAGACAAAATCGAAATAGCAGGGACAAATCAAAGGGAAGGAGACCGAGTTACCACCAAGGGCGTGTTCTTCGCGTTTAAGGGTTGTAGATTGCTTCTACCCTCTTCCCGTTCCTTAGTTCCACCTTGATTGGCTCTGGAACTACTGCAGAGACAAAACTAAACGACACACCACGTGAAATCTAGCAGAGAAAAGCAAAGAAACCGAATTGAGAAAAGAAAATAGTAAAGTTTTCCCAAGCAAAAAGCTTCATGGCCAACCCCCTAAAATTGTGTTTTAAGGTTCCTATTTATAGTGTTCAGGGTCTGAGGGGGCATGGTTCTGATCCTAAGGTCGAGATTAAACCCCTAAATCCAATGGCTGAGGGTAGAAATAAAAAAAAAAAGGAAAAATAGAAAAAGTGGCCGCCTCTGGGATGCATTACCGTCGCCTGGTGGCAGTCTTGTCGCGATGACTACCACCTGGTGGCGGTCTTCCATGCTTGACCACCGGCTGGTGGCGGTCATGTTGCCATGACCTCCGACACAATCGGCTACTCTTCAAGTTCTTCCTATTTTGACCGGATTTTTCCTATTTCGACTCTAATCCGATTCTTGCACGCAAAGCTAAGGATCCCAGACCTGAAAAACTCCCTTTTCTTGAGGGAAACTCTATAATAATTCCATATAAACTCAATTACTTAACCTACACTCTAAGGATTAAGATTATTCCTCTTTTATCCATAAAATAGGTAAAATAATAAACCAACTTAATTGGGCCTCTAATCCAACGAAAATCAGAGACAAATAAGTCGGAAAATTCGTGCTAAGCCTGGGCCTAATTAAACGGATAGTCCATGAATTTATTTATTGGGTTCCTAAGCCAAATTAAAGACCAAAAATTAATAAAATTAACCTTGGGCTCTAAAACACGATAATAATCCCATGAAACAAATTGATGGGTAAATTTGAGTGTTCATAGATGCTCCTCGTTGGTGAGGGTCTAAGAATTTAGGCACGAAACAATGCAAGAGAACACTCAAATTTAAGTGAGAAATAATCGTGGGTGACAATGCTTAATTGAGGTGTTTACCACTGGGGAATGAAAGATTTCAGTGTTAAGAGAGGACACTTGGATCCTAATTATTAACCTACTGTCTAAGAGGACGAGACGAGTGTTGAGACTAAAGGTTGAGACTAAAGGGGTCGAGACTAAAGGTTGAGAGTAAAGGGATCGAGGCTAAAGGTTGAGACTAAAGGTTGAGACTAAAAGGTTGAGACTAAAAGGTTGAGACTAAAGATTGAGACTAGAAGGGTTGAGACTAAAGGTTGAGACTAAAGGGTTGAAACTAAAGGTTGAGACTAAAGGTTGAGGCTAAGGGGTACCACCTATGGCATCCAATGGGGAATAATCATGAGACGAATTAAGGCTTCTAGAAGATTTTGGGACTAATGAGACAACGCTCGTGGTGATCCACTTGGGGGATATTTTGGGTCTACTTACGATTATAAATATAGTTGAGTCATTGGATGCCCCTAATCTGGGTGTTGAGACTATTTCCTAATCATAGATCCAGAAGAAATGTAATTGAAAAAGATGTTTTTGAGGGTCGTGCCAAACCCTTATGCATGAAAAGAGAACAAATTTGAGACCTAAGTCGATTCACAATTTCGAAAAAGAAAAACATTTACTGAGTGGATTGAACAGTGAGACAAAATGATGAATAGTGACTAAAAGGCTGTGCCGTGGTCATGTCAATGTGCCGGCGGTCTTCTTGGCTTGGCCGCCAGCTGGCGGCGGTCATGGCGACTTGTCCGCCAGCTGGTAGCAGTCATGTGGCCCAGTTCCAACTCCTACTCAGTTTTGGAGTCCAATGTTTTATGGGAGAAGGGTTTAACCGACTTCTAACCTCTATAAAAGAGACCAGAGACCTCTGGGGATGTTCATAAACGTTTGAGAGTAGAGGATTGAGTGCTAGGACACCATGGGTGACAATTTTCATGCTAGAGTGCAAGCTTGGATGAAGATTATTTCCAAAACCATTCAATATGATTTCTTGGATCTGAAGAGACTGTTCAACCAGAGGTTTGTGCAAGTCCTACCGGAGTTGATAAGGGCTGCAGCGACATTTTGGGATAGAGAGAACCATGTATTCCGCTTTGGGGATGATATAATGGAGCTTTGCCCGACAGTGGAGGAGTTCGATGCTCTCCTTGGAGTGACAACAAGCGACACCGAAGATCAGCTCACCGGGGAGATAAAGAATAGGAAGATTGTTGTTGCATCGTATAATGCTCCATATGCAAAGAGTGTGTGCGCCTATTTACCAATATCCAAAGACTGGTGGGACGCTCTCTTGATAGACAAAGATTACATCGACTTGGGACCATTGTTCTCTTTATATCATGTAGACTGAGACGAGTCACTCGGAAGCAGCTAGAGAGAGAAGAGAAAACGGGTCCTATCCTTCGTCATGATGAATGAATTCCTGCTGAGGACGCGTCATGGCATGGGTCACGTCATTCTTGGAGACTATGTCGAACAACTATACAATGGAAATAGCATTGTTCCTCTTGTGGTGGGCGAGACCCTTAATGCGCTAGACGCTCTTGCGGATGGCTTGAATGGACCAATTGGCGGTTCTCCATTACTATTACAAATGTGGCTGCACAAGCATCTCAAGATCATTGAACGACCGGTATCATTGAACACATTAGTAGGTTATTCAACAAGGCGTCGACTCCAATCCTTTGCGACTATGAGAGAATGGGTCTCCTATATGCATCATTTGACTTCCAATGATACAGTGTGGCACAGCGACTGGCTGAAGGTTATACGCATGGTGAGGGACACATTCGGCAATGAAGTTGTGCTACTACCTGGCATCAAACAGTCTACTTATTACAACACAGCGCGGATTATGCGACAAATTGGTTAAGCTCAACCAGTTCCTTGTATGATCACTCCTTCTATCCAAGGGACTGTGGATGGCAATCTCGTGGGGATTATTTGCAGTAGTTGGACACTCTTAACTAGGATTGGAATGGGAACGTGCGCATTGGAGCCTCCTATTCCGTGGTATAGGGAGTGGCTAAGGGACACGACTAAGCCACTGGAGAAATTACTACGCGCGAGGCGACGAAACATCATGGGTAATCCTGAGCCATCTAGAGCTGAGTCCGTAGGACATACTGAGTCAGAGGAAGAAGAAAATGACAAGAATTGGAGGCATAAACGCCCTAGGCATTAGAGACTTATGACAAGGAATGTTATTTCCATTTATGAGTATGCATAAGAACAATGAGACCAAATAAATTCCAGTTTTTAGTCAACTTAGGAACTTTTATTGATGTAATAATAAGAGACTAGACCTTTGCAGGCTTCCTACATTTCTGTGCTTTGCAACTGTTCATTTTGTTGTTATGGTTGTGTTTACACAGAATCAGGTCTACGTAGTTCTTTGAACAATGTTTTGAGCGCTACACATAGTATTTTTTTAGTTGATCCATGTTGACTGGGTCCTTGAACTCATTGCGGTCTAGATCTCGAATCCTTGTTGCCTCTCCAGGAAGGATTTCTTTGATAATGTATGGTCCACACCAATTAGTCTTGAACTTGCCCTTAGGATCATGCACTGGTTGTCGTATCTCCTTGAGTACTAAGTCACCTTCTTTCAGTCCTCGAGACTTAACCCTTTTGTTGAATGCATGCACCATTCGCCTTTGATAACCTTGGACATAGTATAAAGCTTGCAAATGCTTTTCATCGAGTAGTGTGAGTTGATCTAGGCGTCCTTGAATCCATTTTGTCTCCTGAATCATGCTCTCGCAGGCCACCCTTAGAGATTGGCCCTCAAGTTCGACGGGGAGTATTGCCTCCATGCCATATACAAGTGAGTACGGTGTAGCGCCAGTAGGTGAACGGATAAACGTGCGATATCCCCATAGTGCTAATGGTAGCTTTTCCGACCACACTCGATGTGTAGTAAGCATCTTCTTGATGATCATCTTGAGGTTCTTGTTAGAGGCTTCCACAGCTCCATTAGTTTGAGGTCGATAAGGCGACGACTTGTGATGCTTGATGGCGTAGCGGGCGCAAAACCTTTCCACATCGGCTTTGAAGTGAACACCATTGTCAAATGTTAACTCGGAAGGGACACCATATCAGCAAATGATGTTGTTGTGGATGAATTTGGCGACTTTCTTGGCATTAAGAACAGCGAAGGACTCTGCTTCAATCCATTTGGTGAAATAATCGATAGCCACTAAGATGTACTCATGCCCATTAGATGACTTAGGAGAGATCTTGCCAATGATGTCAATACCCCATGTAGAGAATGGCCAAAGCGATGATAATGGTGTGAGAGGAGACGGCGAAAGATGTTGCAACTTAGCGTGTACTTGACATGTGTGACAAGACTTGGCAAGTTTAGCACAATTTGCATCCGTAGTAGACTAATAATATCCTAATCGTAGGATTTTCCGAGCTAGCATGTTTCCATCCATGTGTGGGCCTTCGTTTTCTCCATGCACCTTTTCCATGATTCTTTGAGCTTCATTGGTATCGACACAGAGTAAATGAACCCCACTGGCATGTCTTTTGTACAACTTGCCAGCGCATAGATTGTATCCAGTGGCGAGTTGTTTCATAGTTTTTCTTTCCTTGCTATTTGCATGCTCAGGATAGGATCCATCATATAAGAGATTGTATATATCGATGTACCAATGTTGCCCCTCAGCATTTACATTGCCCAAGGTGTAGGAGGGTTGATTTGTTTCGGCCACAGTGACAGCCACAATTGCCTCTGTATCGGTGCAAATGGTATGAATGAGGTTCTTGAACCATGGCTTTGGCATTGTAGATTCTCGGTGGAATGATGGCTTGTTGTTCTTTTGAATTCCAACAGGTAGGATGATGGCATTCCTAGGCATGCCGATCATGGATGCTAAGATGGCAAGTGCATTGGCGAATTGGTTACTCCTCCTGGGGACATAATAGAAAGCTATCTCCTCAAACATAGCGGCTAGCCCTTGTAGATATTCGTGATAGGGCATAAGTTTGTCTTCTTTGATCTTCCATTCACCCATGACTTGTGAAATTACCAGAGCAGAGTCACCATATACCCGAAATCGCCGTACACCAAGGTTAAGCGAGTTTCGAGCCCAATAGTACATGCTTCATATTCGGCTATGTTGTTTGTGGCTTCAAACTCTAGTTTGTAGAATAAGGGATAAGTGGCTTTGTCGGGTGAAATGAGGATGATTCAGGCACCGAATCCGCTTCCGTTCTCGCTGCACCGTCGAAGTACATCTCCCATGTTGGAATGGTGAGTGTCAAGATACCTTCATCGGGGAATTGAGGCTCGAATCTTTCGTTATGAGTCGCCGGTTGAGAAGCCAAGAAATCGGATATGGCGCTTCCCTTAATAGCCTTTTGAGATACAAATCGGATGTCAAATTGAGATAAAATCGTGACCCAACGGGTTCATGTCTTTGGTTCGCTATCGGTTGCCTTATGGAGTCATTGGCTGCCTAAGGAAGGTTTTTCCTTGAATTTTATCCTTCAATAAAATTCAAGTGGCGACTCTAAAGACATGGATGGCGGTTAAGAAGAAGGTGTTAAATGCGCCCAATGCATTTTGGGTCGGGCATTCACAGTTGGCGACTCCACTAGGGACATAGAGGATTTAAGAGATTATGTGCAATCATTGATGAATATATGCTTTTTGTTCGTCATATATATGCCTTGCATTCAAGGATTATGTTGTGAAGCTTCTACCATAAGAGGGTGATGGGATCCTGGTCCGGTACATATCGTCCTACGGGTTATCGGCCAGAGTGAACCCATTTCTCGCTGTTTAGCAATGATAGGGTTAATAGGTTAGCGACCTCGAGCGGCGTCCTACGTCATATGTGAATAGACCAAGCTATACTTTAGTGACTGTTCTTTAGCCCCCAACCAGCTGCATACCCTGAGCATCTCATGCATGATAAATCAATAGGTAGTACGTGTATTTATGTGATGAATGTTCGTTCGTGTTGTACATATGTGTTGTGTTTTTTTTTTTTTACTTGATTCTATGCATACTTAGTAATGTCACCAAGGAAAAACAATAAAACTAGAAAAACCAAAAAAAAAGAAGTTTGGGCATTGTGTGGTGCAAATTGAAGAGTCTAGAAAAACACACTCTTCTCTATAGGTCTACATACAAGCATTGATGATGATTTTCGATGTTGGTTCTCTAGTAGTCGATCTACCTTGTTTTCAGAAATCCATATTCGCATGCATTAAACATCGCATCATATGTTTTTCAAAAAAAAAAAACATCGAGCCAAGGTGTGTTGTTTTTGAAGTCTCTATCCTTCTTGAAACTCGAGTTTTCTCAAAAAGAAAAGATTACTTTTGCGAATGTATTCCATCCTAATTCCCCATCAAGTGCTTTTGAGGTAAGACAAAGCTTAAGCCTAGGATTCCCAATGACCATGAACTTTATCACTGGAGATTTGAACCCCTAGGACACCATGGGAGAGTAATGCCTTAGTCCAGAACAACCTGTTATTCGCCAGTGTTGCCTGTCCTAGGGTGTAGTAGGCGCCTTTTAACTTATTTAACTTAATAGTTAGAGTTCTCTCGGGCTCTGCCAGCAGCCTTTGTGTCTTCAATAGGTAGGAAGCCTAGGGAAACATCTTTTATTCTACTACTTTGCTCCCGGAAAGGAAAGTCTCTACTTGCTTCGAGCTATTATTACAAGCCTGCCTTCTCTGAGGAAGGAGGGTGTTTAACTCAATCTCCAGACTTCGTGTCTTTAAAGTAAACTACTTACATCTCTCAAGGAAGGATAGCAAGCCAAGCTACAGGATTTAGACTCTCTTCAACGGCTGCTTATCTTTAGTATGTTCCCAGGTTAAGATAGGGGATGAGCCTACTGCATTTCATCAATTTCATCATCAGAGAAGAGCCAACATAAGATAATTTTTTTGGTAACATCCTTTTGAGGCTTATGCACTCTAGTTGCCTTATATTTATAGAATCGCCTTTGAAAGAGCCTTTCCCCTTGATAGTCCACGGCCAGTTTCCCTAATCATCTTTCGGGCTGGTCTTCCTCAATGAAAATCTAAAATAGAAGCTTTTCAGCTTAAAAAGCCTTTGAAGTTAGGGCGGGAAAGGTCTTCAGCCGATACCGCTTTCTTCTACTTACTCTTCTATTTATCAATATTTTTTTTGAGCTTGCCAACCAACTACCCTAAAAAATCTCTCTCGACAATAGTTAGGAAAGAGGTTGTATATGGAACGATCAGATTTCCTAGCTTCTCCTGTTCAGTACTTCGCTAAGTCGTCTAAGGTGTACAAGAGGGTGATCAAGCCGCGTGCACTGTTAAGTTCTCCATAAACAAATCAGGACATCAACGAATAAAAGAAACCAAACATGAATTATTACTCAAACATAATATTGTAGCTACATCCCATAAACCTAGATATAAAAGTTTAGTTCATGAAGAAACTAAAAACAACAAAAGATAAAACCAGTGACATGCTGTCAAAATATGAACCTAAGATCTTCACTTGCTTCAATCGAATTCTTCAAGCTCCTTCTGCTCTGAAAGCTGTGTGTTTTTGCTCCAGAAAATAGAGAAGTCGAAGATCCCCTTAGGGTTTTGTTCTTTTCTATTTATATAGAACAAATCTCTATTTAAAACCCTAAGTCTTGAGGAATAAGTTTTCTTCTCAAAACCTAGCAGCAAAAGGTCTTCTTTCCTTCCACGGAGTGTCCACGTGATCTTCAATAAAGTGTTCTTGAATTTAGGCGCAAGTCTCCAAACAATTATAAAACAAGGACTTTGATACAGTGCCGCTGTCAGGATAATGTTGGACGTTGTCGCTAGTACAGTTTGAGCTGGAACTGGGCATTCAGCAGCGCCTCACTGGTTGCAGGCCAAAATCGTCAAAATCCACTCCAAAAAGGACTTGATTGCACCTGAAAGCAAACAAGAGCTAGGAGAGTAGAATTTGGTGTAAAAGCAACTGATTTCCTATCTAGATGCATGAATGGATGCTAAATGTAAGGCCAAAAGACTACAGTGCATGCTGTAAAAGTGTGTAATTTCATGCTCATCAATAAAGAGACTAAAGATTAAGGGTGCATCCCGAAGACGACAATCCTGTGGGTATACGATAGGCAATAAGATCACGGAGACATTGGGAGTCGTGGATGTATCCTAAGGCAAGAGGTGGGAAGTAGGGAAAGGCAATGACGAGGCGCTAAATTTTTGGGCCTTCTTCCAAGAAGGAAGATGTAAGCCTCAATTTCTATTTATGAACTGAGTTAATGAGCGAGTCGAGGAGTCAAACCCACAAGCCGAGTTGATGAGCAGAGGATGATGAGCTGAGCCGATGGGTCAAGATATTGCCATTGGCTTTCTCCCCGAGAGGGAGATGTAAGCCCCGAATTTTATTGTACGCTGAACCAAAGAACCGAGATGAGCTGACCCGATGAACTGAGTATACAAGTTACGACAAATTCAATTGGCCTTTCTCATGAGAAAAAAAAAAAAACACAAGTCCTAATTCTAGGGAGAAGCAATGAAGAAAATCGCAAGGAGAGGATGAGGTGAGACGAGGTACGGTGAGGAGACAAGGGATGAGGAGAGTTGATGTTTCGACCTTCTCATGAGAGGCGACGCGAGTCTTGAGTTTTTTTGGAGGGAGGAAAGGACCATAGGGTATAAGATGACGATGATGTAAGTGGCAGTGAAATGATGAGATGGTGATGACACAAGGCGGCAAAGACGATGCATTCTAGGACCAAACATGTTATTCACGCGCCGAATACGGGAGGTGATGACCAAGAGTTGGGGAGGCAGTGCATTTACCCTTTAGACTCTGGAAGACAAGTTAGCCATAATTTGCTAGCAGTCAATAGTGTCACCATTTTACTTTGATTTTCACATGAGGAATAAAATCTTGATTTTCTTATCTCTTGTATTTATGTGGCGAATTGATTGTGTATGACTTCATGAGATTCCATTGGATTAATTTAGGAGACCATTAAATGAACTACGAAGAGCTGATTCTGTGGGTGTAACCCAAACACTTACCTAGATTCCATCAACCTTAGCCAACTCCAAACACTTACCATCACCAACCTTCAAACATACACCCCTTCTATCCTTTTGACACCCTTCCAACCCGACCTCCATGTTGACTCTATCACATTTACCTTGAAAACTTGTCTAGAAGAGTTGCTTCCCAAAGATGAATCTAGCTTCCAAAAGAGTATTATCCAAGAGTACTTTTTCAAAAGGGTCATTCTCGAAAAAAAAAAGAAAAAGAATAGGAAAAAGAGAAATCGAAGAGAAAAAAAAAAGGGAAAAGAAAAAAAGAAAGAAGAAGAAAAAACGAGGAAGTGACCCTTAGTGCCTGAATGCTAATTCATCACCCATCCCTTGAAACCGAAGAAAGGAAGAAGTCATAATGAAGAAGACAAGTGTTTTTCTTCTTTCATCAAACATCATCCTATCAAACACTCACCCTCTTTAGCCTTCGACAAAACACCACAAACTAAAAACCACACCCACTGATACGTAGGAAACCCGACAACAGGCCCGGTCTATGAATTTTTTGGTTCCCAGGTTGACTCAATGGAAAGATTGGAGTTGATTCCAAATGGACATGCCATAGTGTTGATTGTATTAGACCTCCGTCACAGTCATAAAGCCCTCACTTCCAGACTTGTATTTCGATCCTTGAGATGTTGTAGTTGACAATCGAACTTGTCTCTCTCTAATAGATTCACCTGGTATTCGGTCAGCATACTTCCCTTAGTGGCGGTCTTCCACACTATAAATGGTCCTGGGACTCCTTATCAATCCCTCATTGAAGCCGATGGCCTGACTTTCCATCCTAGTATACCCTGCTGGAGTAGTCCCTATCTTCCCCATGCTTAGTGTTCATGGTGTCTATGGATGCTATCCCCACATGGAAAAGAAAAAAAAAGAAAGAGAAAAGGAAGGAAAGAAGAAGAAAGTCCGCTAGGTTGAAAACCCGAAAGGGAGGCTTAGGCAAAAGTTAGGGCAAGCCTGCTAGGTTGAAAACCCAAAAGAGCGACCTAAGCAAAAGTTAAGGCTAAAGAATGAGAATGGGGATAGTAGCCAGAAAGGCATCGGTGCACTAGGTCACACTCCCCCTCTAAGTGAAGACCATTCACTGAAGATAGATCGCTCAGTCGGCCATGCACAGCCATCCGGGCTAATTGCCTCGAGGTGTTTTTAAAGGGATGTCCACTCATTTGTTCACCTTGCCTGATCAGACGATTCTCCATCTATCCACAAAACTTTCAAGAAGGAATGCTCACCTCTAGGATCCTAGGTAGAATAAAAAGTGACTGAGTTCATGGTTGTTAGGGATCCTTCTCTTTGAAGCTTTTGTATTTTTAATGGGAAAACTTGCCTTTTTTTTGGATTGTTTGACTTTCACCTTGGCTCAGGTAGTTTTCAAAGTTCATACATCATGTTAGGGGAATTTCACACACCATGAAGAGAGCATTTGTATTCAAAAAAGAACAAAAACAACAAGCATCATTTAGAACTAGAATGCACTTGCATCATGAAGAGAAAAGTGAGCGAAAGGGGGGAAGAGGAAGAGAAAAAGAAAAGGGGAAAGAGTGAGGGAAGAAAATTGAGAGAGAGATAAGATGAGAGAAAAGAGGGGAGGAAATGAGAGAGAAAAAGGAAATGAGGAAAAAGAGAACTATAGAAAAAAGGGAGAGGGGAGGGAAAAGAGCTGAAGAGAAAAGGGAGAAGGAGGACAAACATGTCATGACATTTGCACCTAGAAACTAGGGGCATCCTCCATGTATTGAGACGACAACACGTTTAGGCATGCCTATACATCATAAAAACATAAACAAGGGTTCCTTTGATAAGGTGGATTTAGTTGAAAACAGAAGAGACGACATTAGAGACTCATCATCTTGTGTAGACTGGTACATCTTGAGTCAAAGAGGCATGCTACCCCGTATAAATGGAATTATAGTCAGGATATTCGTTTTCCGGGGCATGCTACCCTATGTGTCTGTAAGACTCACATGGGGCATGCTACCCCGTTCTAAATCAACCCACGGGGCATGCTACCCCGTTCCTAGGGCATGAAACCCCATTGCTGGAGACGACTTTCTGTGGGGCATGCTACCCCGAGGTGTATGTAATGCCCTGAGAATTGACTGACGGCTTATGGAAAACATATGTGGTGCCATGGGAGGGATGAGATGATTCCCACCAACCCAGAAGTGAAAAAAATCCCGAGTTCCCGTGGGAGGACGACAAATCCCGAAACAAACCTGAGTACCCCAAGGGAGGACGGTAGTATCCTTAGATAGTGAGGATGAGAGGATTCCTTGTTAGCGACCCAGTAGATAAGATGATTCTACCAAACCCAAATCAAACACCTGTGTACCTCATGGAGGGACGGTAGTATCCCTAGTCAGCCGAGATGAGATGATTTTCGGTTGATGACCATCAAACAAACTTGTGTACCCCATGGAAGGACGGTAGTATCCCTAGTCGATTGAGATGAGAGGATTTTTGGCTGATGACCACCAAATAAACAAACCTGTGTACTCTATGGAAGGACGATAGTATCCCTAGTTAGCTTAGATGAGAAGATTCTTTGCCAACGAAACCAACCCCGTGTCCCCCAAGGAGGACGATAAATCCTTGAAAACCCGGGATGAGACGATTCCCGACCCATGGCACATACATATCAGCATCAGCACCTACTCCGTCAAATTTGGGTATTCTTTTATCGTTGATTTGTCTTAAGTTCCTAAAGACTCATCAACGAGGGGCATATGTGAACGCCCCAACTTTGATCCACTAATACTTTATTAAATTATGGATATGTTGTTGTCTATGGATTGATGAGATGATTTGATTCTTAGATGAAATGTGTTTGTAATTTATTGGAATATTAATATTTTATTATTTCCAGATTTTTTATATACTTAACTTGGAATTATTGAGATGATTTAATTCTGAGTTTAGTATATTTAAAGGTTTTTTAAATTAATAAAATGTGGGCATTTAGTTGGCTTAGGCTTTTTTATTTATTTTGCACCCATTTCAGATGATTTTGGATT
This sequence comes from Turnera subulata, assembly GCA_028386065.3. NCBI lineage: Eukaryota > Viridiplantae > Streptophyta > Magnoliopsida > Malpighiales > Passifloraceae > Turnera > Turnera subulata. Next base: position 27,657 of record JAKUCV010006527.1, read on the forward strand.
TAAAATGAGTTAGAGGCTTGGACTAATTAAATATGGATCCTCCAGTAATGTTGGCCCATCAAAAACACTAAATTCAGAGGCTCTTTAGCCTGAATTTCGTCCAGAAATTCGGATTAAATTGTTTCTATATTTGTTTTGTGTTTATGGTATGTAGAGTGGAGTGAGGAGGAGGAAAACTTAATTAGGAAGAAGGGGAGTGGGTAGGCTACAAGTTAGGAGGATCTCTGGAGCTCAAAACCGGCGAAATACCAGTTAGAAAGGGCGTGGGAATCAAGCGGGTCCAGAATAATGAAGATCAAAATTGGAAAGGAAAGAACGGAAAGGAAACAAGTGCCGGCGGACATGGCGATATGACTGCCAGCACCTGGTGGGCTTGGAGACATGACCGCCAGCTCTTGGCGGTCATCGCGAGATGACCGCCGGTGCCTGGCGGGCATCGCTCACAGTTTTGGCAGTTTTCCGATCTTTTTCTTTTGCTTGATTCAAGGTATCTACTGTTGGATCTAGGGGTTTAATCCCGACCCTTAGATCAACACCATGTCTAGACCCCCAGAGCACTATAAATAGGACCCCCATTCACCCTCAAAACTCACCAATTCTCTCCCTTCTCCCTCTATAGATACAGAAGCTAGGTGCTTGGATAAATTCTCTAATTCCAAGCTTAGAAACCCTTTTAAGGGTCGAAATTCTGGAGAAATTTCATGGAGAGGAGTAGCAAGGAGCCAGTAGCAGGAGGAGATCAGGAAAAGAAGAGGAAGGAGGCGAATTCGAGCAAACCGTGGGAGAAGAAGTGCTAAACCCGAGAGGAAGGTTCCAGTGGAGGCAGTCTCGGTATTTTGGCGATATCTGGAGCTGTAGACGTCGGTTTGTTGCAACCTTAGTGTCCCTAGAAAGATAAGAAGTAGATCTACAACTTTGTTATTCAGGCCAGAGATAGTTTGGCATCCTTCTATCCTGCATTCCCAGTTGAATTTTTGTCAAAATTCTGCTTAGGAGTGTAAGCAAGTAGGAGCAAGAGGAGGGCTTCAAGAGGTAAACCGTTCTATTCTTATTGGTTGATTGCTACTGTGATGTGATGATGTTGATGATGTGATTGTTTATGTGATGCATATAAGAACTGCGTGAGCTTTGAACCCATGATAGGGGGTACGTAGGCAGTTTCTAGTGGATTGAAACGCAAGCTCAATTGTTTATTTATTTTCTGTTTTGTCTTTCAATTTCTGTTTTATTTTTGTTTTTTGTTGTTCGTGCATGGCATATAATGATCTTTAATTGCACATGATCTTGCCCCAACAAGGATGGGTGCCTAACACCTTCCCATCCATGATAAACCCCCGGGTCCATGTCTTTGGTTCACTATCGATTGCCTTATGGAGTCATTGGTTGCCTAAGGAAGGTTTTTCCTTTTATTTTGTCCTTCAATTAAATTCAAGTGGCGACTCTAAAGACAAGGATGACGGTTAAGAAGAAGGTGTTGAGTGCGCCCAATGCATTTTGGGTCGGGCATTCATAATAGGCAGCAGTCAATTTTAATATTACCTATGTGGCAATAAGATTTGCGGCCTTCATTTACTTAGCCGTTACAAAAGCATTCCATCATGTCACTCTATAACACATTTTATTATAGAGTATTGAGGATAGTCAAGTAATGCACTATACCCTTTCATCACATACCCCACTAATTGGATCGACAAAACGATCACAATTAGTGTGAAGATCTTATATATTCGTATCTAATTAATTTTTTATTAAGCTCATATAGCTTTGGAAGCAACTTAATGCCTCAAAAAAAAGTAGAAAATTAAATAAATATAATCGGCCATAATGAATAAAATGATGAATAACATGCTTGTTGCCTAGTCCAAACATGAATGGACCCATTGATGTCTAGGTGGACAAATAGCAATGAAGTGCTGGCTTTAATCACTTTACTACATGGTCAATAATCAGCTAGATAATACTCACAAGCAGACAATTCTACTTGTATAATGCTAGGAAGCAAACATTATTTGCTAATCTTGGCATTCTCTGTTGGTCCGTATGACCAAATCTAGTATTATTCGGTAATAAGACTAAAGCCATATAAAATTGAACCAGAATCATTTTTATAATTTGTCATAAAAGCATGTATGGTTACTAAAACCAAGACATGTCAGAAAAGACATCTATCATGTAAGATCACATCTTATATGTTACACAAGACTTGTAACTCTGATGATGATTAAGGTTATATTCAATGACTAATTAATCTCGATTAGCCTTGCAAAATAATCATAATAAGGGTTATTCTATTCAATGTTCATAATAATGCTAACTTGTTTCATTTGCCACTTAAATATGTTTTGATTATGACAAACCCCATTACTCTATTTTTGTGAATTAACAAATCTTTATAGCCTATGAATCCGTGATCAGCAAGCATGGGAGATTGGAGTAAGTGGGATTGGAGTAAGTAGGATTGGAGAGAGTAGTTAGTGGACATGTAATATCACTATCACAAAAATTATTTTATACTACTAATGTCTTTACAACTCAATCTTTCTAAGTCAACAATCCTAGGATTCTACAAACTCTGCAGTCTGACTACCCTGATTAAAGAAATCATAACGGATCCCTAAGTCAGATGGATTCAAACTTTTGGGTCTAATCTAGAACTTGGCTAAATATGGACAGACCTGTCAGATGAATGGTATGATTCAGACCAAAGCATGAAAGCGACCACAGGGAGATTTGAACGTTGCCACTCTGGTCTCAGTCAAAACGAAACAGCTGTCTGCTGAGAGTGACACACAAAGATTTGAATTTCTTATAAATGCCTATTCCATTGTGTCTCTATAAAAGGCTGATGATACCGTGAAGAACTTCAGAGTTGCATATTGAAATCCTGAGTTTAAGCAGAAAAGCTAGCCATCTACAGTAGTTCTCAAAGAAGCTAAAAGTGAGAGAAAAAGTCTTAAGAGTGTATATACCTTGTAAGGATATCTTTGGAAAGGAAAGTAAATTATACTTAGTCATAGCTCCTGTATTGTTCTGAGTGATTGTGTAAAAGCAAAGCTTGGGTGAGCTTTGTAGTGAGTGTTTAGGTTTAAGTTGAGCTTAGAGAAAAACTTGTACTAAGGTTTTTGGTTGAACCCGTAAAAGCCATAATAGTGAGAGTTAGAAATCTCAAAGGGGGATCCTTGAGTAGTGGAGGTAGTCCTGTGTGGCGAACCAATATAGATTGTGTGTCCAAATAACTCTAACCCTTCATCCTTGAGTTCAAATTAGTTTAGCAGTTAGGGTTCTTAAGCACAAAATTCTGATATCAACACGCTTTGGTATTAGTGACACCAAAGTAGTTTTTAATCAGCAAAGCTAATTCACATCCCCTCTTCCCCCCCCCCCCCCCCCCCCCCCCCCCCCCTCCCTTCTCTCTCTCCAACTTTGGGCCAACAAGACTAACTTGTAAGATATGAGTATTTAAGCAACACCTTATTGTTGCCACTTACATGTCAAATGGCTACTGAGTCTATAATTCACTAAGAATTATATTCAGTTGCACACAAAATAAAACTGCTACAAACACAAAGTTCGCTAACTCATGCAAAGTAAAGTACCAATTCGTACAATCCAATTTCATCATTGGAAAATGACCCTTTTGGTCATCATTGCAACACTTTTGTTACAACAGTACTTCGCTTTGTATGGTTTACCGTACTGATCTGTCTTCAACTTTCATGACTATATTGATGATCACAAGAGCAGTTTTGCTCTACCAGCACATATTGGAATACTAAATTTCAGATTTCATAATTATCGCCATTAAGCATCAACCTTTTGTTGAGCTATGCAACAATAACTTATGAAGCAATAATTATATTTAACAAATAAAATACACAAGGATCACATATAAGGTACATACATGTATAATGTTAAGCTTCGATTGGCTAAGTTAATAATCACATGCATAACCTGGAGTCGAAAGTTCACTATGTTCCCAATCATCGTCCTAAAGTTGAATGCATAATGAAAATTAATTTAACCAATAACACACCTAAGCATTAATCTTGTTCTAGACAACATATTTGTCAAGCACAATTTTATAATCCCATGTGGATTATAGGTTGAACAACCCAACAATGTTAAACTAATTAACATGAGATGCTAAACTAATTAGCAACTAATTCATAATGTTAAACCAATTAACATTAAAACAGGTAATCGTGTATTACTCATGCTTGAACTGTTGGGTAAATATTTCTCGTGCCAAATTCACAAAGAAAATGGTCTAGAAATATTTGGATTGTATTTTATTGGTGAAGAAACATAAAAACAAAAACTTATGTCAAGAGAATTAGTCCATATGACTAATTTCTTTAACTGGATCTTTCAAGAAAAAAATACGGGAACCCTTCATAATTTTATTCTAAGCCGTATGCCATAAAATAAAATATGATTAGACTGTATGTCTAACATGGAAAAAGTTTACTAAGGTCATGAGCTATAAAAATAAAACTTATTTAGACCGTGTGTCAAAAAATTTATTTTTATATTGAGCATCTCTTCTAATAAAATAATAATAATATTAGACTTATGTCACGACAAATTTTATTTATTTAGGCCATAAGCCCATAAAATAAAATTTATATAGACCATATGTCTAATGTAGACAATTTAATTTTACTTAGGTCATAAACCGAAAATAAAATTAATTTTTAGACTATATGTCTAAAAGGACCATCTCTTTCTTAAAATAACATTAGACTTATAGTTATTTTGATTAGGTTTCACACCCAATAAAAAAATAATAATTTAGACCATATGTCTAAAATAAAATCCATGTTATTTTATTCAACCATATGTCGATAGAATAAAAATGATTTTAAACCGTTTGTATAAAACAAGCCAATTTTATTTTTGTAGGCCACTAATTTAGACCATATGTCTTTTTAATTAAACCATCAGTTTAATACAGGCCATACAAATAAAATTAATAAGACCTTATATCTTAAATAAATGGTCTATAATAGGCCTTATGCCTATTAAATTTGTCCAAACCCAGTTAATAGGCCACTAAAGCCCAATGATTGCACTACCCAGTAGTCCAAATTCATGCACAAGCCTATATGGCTAGGCGGCTTAAAAAAATTACAGGAGTCCATATGACTTCGAAAAACCCAAAAAATAATTTTGCCAGAGCCCATATGGCTCTAGCTCATGTGGCTCGACACTTTTCCTTTTACCCTTCAGTTTTTTTTTAAAAAAAAAATAATGGGCACGTGAGGCGTGGTGATGACACCCTAGGGTTTCATCACTTTCTCCCCAAAGGAGAACCAGCCGTCGCCGCCTTCTGAGCATATAAAGCTCCCACCGGAGCAGTCCACCGCCGACATTGGATGAGGCAGCCGCGGCCAGGGGGCGCAGTGGCGTTGGACACCACCGCAGCAGCCTCAGGTCTCGCCAGGCACGTGAACAGATCGCGCTCCGTGGTCCGCGCCGCCTCCCACTGCCAGCGATGACAACTGACAACGCCTTCGCCTTCTCCCGCAGCACTCCTCGTAGTGCTCGTCAGCCGCCAGCCAGAAGCCGCGCTTAACGACTCACCCGTCGATCCACCTCCGCCGTCGCAAGCCATCCATCCGGCACAGGGAATCATGCCGCCGTCTCGAGCATAGGGAACCGCCCTGCCGTCGTGCATCGACCGTCTATGGCGCTGCGGTGCAAGTCCCCTCCCCCCTCGGTCACCACCATGTGCAACGACCCTTGCCCCGTCTGCCGTCGTGTGCAGCAAACGAATGGGTATCGGGTTCCTTTGTTCCATTGATTTCCAAAAAAAACATCCAGTATTCACCAAACAAATACATTCCGTTTTGCGTCATATACATATACAAGTGTGAATTGTTAAACAAAGGAACAGTGATGCAATCATAGATTGCATACATAAATACAATCGTCATTAAAATAATTCGATTGTTACAGTAGTACAACTTTTTGATCGGGGCAGCAATACAATCATGTATTCTACACAATCGATATATATTTTTTTATGTACAAATAAATAGTACACCATTGTAAACAATAAATCAATTGAATGGTGTGAATCGAACAAATCAATTCCAAGAAAAAATCGAGGAGTACCCAATCCGTTAGACCTTGATTTTAGATTTACACAAAATCAATAAAATCAACTAGAAAACAAGCCTAGGGCTCCGCTACCACTGAAGGAAACTATACACATGTATATAGAGTAGATAAGGACATTTATCTGTAAGTAGTAAAGCGGAAGCGTTGTCAAGATCGGGAGCCATGGCTTGAATTATTGGTCGGTGGAGATCGTCACAGTGTGTCGGATCTGTCATCTTGTCTCCACGGTCTAAATCCCTAGATTGCAGTATATGCAGGTCATCTGTGTGTACCCAACATATGTGTATAATGCATAATATCAGTCTCCCCTTCTGGTGGCTTATGTAATGTACAAGTTAGACCCAGTTAGACTTAAGTGAGCACCCTTTATGGGAGGACACACTATTTTCCAACATAAACTATCCACACTATAAGCTTCTTCCGGAAATACAAAAAGCTAAGGAACTCATGGTGCCGAATTAATTTGGAAAACATGTCATAATGGGAATCTAGTTTGGAACCTGATGTTTTGTTTATTTGAGTTTACCATGTTATTTTTATCTTTTATGCTTTTATTATTTTTCTTTCTTAAGAATTTAAATATACAAACAACTAGTCAATTAGTCTGACATCCTAGTTGATGAGGAATGGAATTATCCAATCAAGGCCTAAAGGCCCAATTGAGATAAACTTCAGGACCAGGCCCAGGCCCAATATAGGAGTCCAGGACCAGATCCAATACAAAATGCCCAGAACCAGTCCAGCTAACTATTTTGCCATGTGGAAAATATGATGAAACTTATAAGCGTTACATGGAGACATTGAGTAAATGCTCCACCACCAAAAACACCTACAAAAGGGGGCAAGATTAGAGTTTCAAGACACCAAATCCTTCCTGGAGAAAACTCTACTCTTCACAAGGAAATTCTCTCTAGAGAATACAATTCTCCACTCTCAAAACTCTCTCAAATTAATAGAGAAAAATCTACTTTGCTAACTTAAGCATCGGAGGTCCTCCCGGGGTCACAACCTTGGACTTCCCCGGGTCCTTCTTGTTAGTCTTGCAGGTGCTCTAGGCATAGAGATCAGGCCCTCCAGGCACAGAGATCAGGTCCTCCCGATATCAAGATCAAGCTAAAGAATCTCCAATCATGCCAAGACGAATTTACATCCATACCCCGGTAAAAAATTCGTTTTTTACATTGGCGCCGTTTGTGGGAAATGGACAAAAAAGCCATGGCTTCTCCACTTGAGCAATCGGGACCAATAGCAGAGTCCAATCCACCAATTTGTGGAACTCTAGCCACTGGGGATACTCTACCAATCAGAGGCACTCCAACCGCCGGAGGTACTCAAATCGCCAGTGGTACTCTAACCATTGAGGGCGTAATCTGATCACCGGAGGTACTCTGACCACCTAAATCATTCCCAACAGTTGAACCTTGGCCAAAGGTCCAAAACTTCCAGCCAACTCGCACACACTCCCATCATGAGGTATTGTAGAGGCAGGACATAGGGAAGGAACTAAAAAGGAGCCCGTAGATCTCCCATGTGATGAGGAAAAATGGCAAGTCAAGACCAGATCTAGCAAGCAATAGCCAAAAAAACTTGCAAAAGAGCATGGAAACAAGGTCAAAATCGGTTACAACCACCACAACATACTCCACTCATCACTAGAGGAAGGAGAAGGAACTAGATCAAATTATGATCTACATAAAGTGTAACTAGACCCAAGGCCAATTTGGTTAGATCCAAGCAAGATCTCCACCAATCCAACTAGATCTAAATTAATCCAGCTAGAATAAGGAGGTTGTAGCAAGATCAGACTAGATTCGAGGCTTGCCTAATGAGAGCCAACCCAGACCAAACAAGGTCCAAGGAGCCATTGTAGTCACATAAAATTCTCATTCAAGTAAAGAAGTCCGTATGACAAGGCCTCTTGGAGTTAAAAAATAAAGGTCCACAAGGTCCTTTTACAAAAGGACAAGGCCAAAAAAGGCGGAGAAATTTGATGCCTAAGCCCTGCAATCTTATCACACAGGTCCTTTACCCCTCTCAATATACAACAGACACAAAGTAGGCTCTAAGGTTGAAAGCAAAACCAAAGACAAGAGGTCTAGATCCAAGAGGCTCAAGAGGTCCAGATCCAAGAGGCTCAAGGAGTCTAGATCCTAAAAGGCTCAAAAGGTCTAGATCCAAAGGGCTCAAGAGGTCTAGATCCTAGAGGCACAAGAGGTCCAGATCCATGAGGCTCAAGAGGTCAAAATCCTAAAGGCTCAAGAAGTCCAGATCCAAGAGGCTCAAGAGGTCCAGATCTTAAAGGCTCAATAGGTCCAGATCCTAAACTAGAGGTTCAACACCCATTCGGAAGAAATCAAAGTTTGTCCAAAGAAAACTCAATAGTAACAAGTCACGACATGGCATAAGGCATGCAATATCCCATTGAAGGATGCAACTTAATAATGAAACTCAAACAGTTAGAGCATATGGTTGTTATCCACGAGGTCAGAAGTTTAGGTCCTCCCCTCTATGCCATAAAATAGAGGTTCTCATAAGGAAAAGTGAGTCAGGTCCTTATCAAGGGAAACAAAAAAAGAAACTTGTGGAAAAGACCCTATATATTGCATACGCTTTGCAAGTACCAAAAAAGTGTTAGGCCGTGAAGAGCCATAAACTGCAAAAATGGTCATGTAAATGCCAAAGCAAAAAACAATAGGTCTCACTCAAGTAAATCTAAAACTCACCCAAGAGAAGGACCTCTGATGAACTTGCTCAAGATAAGAAGAAGCAATCAGCACCATACAAGCTCTTATAAGGAAGCTCTAAAGCCATGAAAGGCTTTGTAGCCCCTACAAGACGCAAAATCACAACAAAGGCACATGCCTAGTGCATCGATTGTAAAAGTGTGCCAAGAAGCCCATGTAGGTCCTATGCGCATCAGGTGTTGACCAGCAAAATTTCTGAAAAGTCTAAGGTCGAAAGAGGTCTCTTACAAAGAAATAGGCTACTTGAAATCCCAAAAAGGCTAGAAGCTATTCAAAACTTCCACAGAAGCATCAGTTGCCTAAGGGTTCTCTTATGAAACCATAAAGATTTCAAAGTCGGCCAATTGTACAACGAAAAGCCAAAACCAAGCAAACAAGTTTGCAATGGAAGTCAATGGAAGTCCCTGATGTTCGAGGACGAGAAAGAACTATAGGTCCCCAAATGTCCACGTGATGAGGAGGAACTGTAGGTCCTGAAATAGATGAGGTGCTGCAGGTCCTAAAATAGATGAGGTGCAGAGAAACCTCAAGGAGCTCAAATTAAGGAAGTTCCAAAATGATTGGGGAACCGGCTTCACCAAATATCCAAAGTCAGCATGAGCCGACAAATAGTTGAGAGACATTCAAATTGGGCAATCCAAACCATGTCCAGAGGAACCACAATGGATTACGCGCTAAATCAAGGCTTGAAGAGCATTTAAGCAAAATGATAAGCTCTAAAAAGCTATCAAGCACCTGGAAGAGGTACTTAATTCTATAAGGTACCAAGCAAGAGCTATAAGCTTCCAAGTCCACTAATGATGGTCAAAGGCACCTAAATTGTGAGAGCTCCTAGTAAAGAACAGAATGTTCGAGAGTTATGAACTATCAAGCATGGTTCTTGAAAATTAAGAAGCATCTGGTGCTGGACAAGCTATGGAGGTACTCATATCCATGAGGAACAAAATAATAGCCGCATGAGCCATAAATAATGAAGTACCAAGTAGAGGCTCTAGTATCCAAACCGCACCAAGATACAAGAAGCAGTTGTGCAACATAAGGAGCTGGAGTTGGATACTACAAATTCATCATAACGACTATTCTTTAAGGTACTCTAAAAGTAGAAACTCCTTAAGAAACATCTCAAAAAACGAGTTAGCCTGTCCACAAGATCGGAGGAGCCAAAAAGAAAGATAGGTTCAAACCTTCCCCCTTGAGGATAGGTCCAAGCATTCCATGCTCAAGAAGTGTTGGGGGCTAGGACCAGGACATCCCATTATAATAAAAACGAAGGTCGAAAGCTGAAGAAGCTCGCTTCAAGCAATGTAGAGCCCAAAGTAACTCAAGTTACATATGCAGAATGACCACCAGCAACCAAATGCTTAAGTATGAAATGCCCGATCAGTCAGTAAGACAGGTGCTCGACATAACTGTCACGACTAGGGAAGAAAAAGCATAACATGCATTGCAAGGCCCAGAATTCGACTCAATGCTTATTGCGGATGCATGAAGGAGTGAATCAAACCTGTGGGAGGTTTTCACAATAAAAACCCTCAAGGCCTACTCATTGAGAGATTCACGAAGGTCCTCTTTAAAAGAATTCCCATCACCGGAAGCTAGATAAAGATGGAAGATCTCTTGCAGCAAGACCTGCAGAAGCCACTTGATGGCAGGACCTCCGTTAAGCAGCAAATAATTAGGACTTCCTCATTACAGAGACAAAAAGGTCACTAAAACGAAGACCTTCTTCGTAGTACTGGCAAAGTCTATAAGTAAAGCCACGAAGAGGTATACAAAGTCCACTCCACGAGAAAGGCAAATCAAATGCCACAAAAAGACTCACAAGATGAGCAGAAGAGCTAAGTGCTATCTTTGACAAGGAGTACTCGTCCAAGATGACGATTAAAGAGCAGGTCCTGGCTGGCTTACTCACATAAAGAATGCCTACCATGGATAGTTAAAAAAGATGAACAAGTATTGTAGTTGGATAGTTCATATACCAAATAAGATTGCAAGCATCATAGCCATGAAGCTGTGGAGAGACGTGCCTGAACCCTCAATGAAGTTGGCATGAGTAACCTCAAGCAATCAAGCCAAACATAAGGCCCTGCCTTTACCAAAATGGAGATGTCCGATTTAGTACTAGCAGAGGTCATAAGGGAAATTATCGAGCACCTATTTATTATAGGAGGACATTGCTCCCCCTCCTCATAAAAAGTCATTGAGATCCAGACTACTTCAGAAAAAATAGAAGTCTACAATAAAAGGCGATAGTAAGGTGCTGCAACAAAAAAGTTGGACCTCGATCCATCCAAAAAACGGGTCTTTCTAATGATAGAGGCAACGAGCCCAAAGCGGAGCTAAAGTTGGGAAGGACCATATCAAGCTGAAGAGCAAAAGTACCAAGGTTCTTATTTAAAAATCCACCATCCAGGTGCTTACTCTCAAATCAAAGAGGTTCTTCCCATAATAAGCCGAGACAATCCAACATGGCTTTGAAAATGAGCTACGAATAGCCACGGAGATCTCTAAAATGTAGATCTCTTAAACAAAAGAGCCCTAAGGACCTCTCAAAGAAGGATCCTAGAGGTTTCTAGAATGAAGAACCTTATGGTCCTCTCAAATGGAAGTTCCTTCGGACCTTCCCAAAAAAGGGACCTCAGAAGCAATGCTTCCATAATAGGTCTTATAGAGACATCTCTAAAAAGAACCTCTTTAATGAGGACCTTCCTTGAAAACTCCCAAATAAGGATACCTCATCTCAAATGAAAGTTCCTTGGGACCTTCCCAAACAAGAGACCTCAGAAGCAATGCTTCCATAATGAGTCCATGAGGACTTTCCTTGAGAATTCCCAAGTAAGGAATTCTAGGACTAATATTTCATAATGAGTCAGTGAAGACCACTCCAAAGAAAGACCTCTACAACGAGGACATATAATGACATTGCATGCAAAGCAATGGAAGAGAAGGTCTACGTGGTGTTTTCCACAAGAAGAAAATGCTTTCTCGCAAGCAAGAGGGACTGGCAAAAGGAGGGTTAAACACCTTTTATATAACTCGAGTTTTCCTTATGTCCCGATCGTATACCCCGGAGTTTCTGTGTCCCTTTTATGTACCTCGAGTTTCAATTTTTGTCCCTTTTGTGTACCTCGGGCAGCCCGGACGATGACATGGCCATCTGTCCGGGTCCACTTGACACTTGGCATAATGCCAATGGTGCCATGTGGAAACTTGTGTGGGACCCACAAACTAGAATATTTGAGGAATAAGGTGGGACCCATAATAATATCCATTTAGTGTCAATAAAATTGCGAGACATGTCGAGTGGGCCCCGATAGATGGCCATGTCATCGTCCGGGCTGCCCGAGGTACACAAAAAGGACAGAAATTGAAACTCGAGGTACATAAAAGGGACTCAGAAACTCCAGGGTATACGATCGGGACAAAAAGAAAACTCGAGGTATACAAAAGGTGCTTAACCCGTCAAAAGGAACAAGAAGCAGAAAGAAAAACTCAAGAATTGAAGGATTACTCCACCAAGCGTGAAACCAGAAGAACTTAAAAGGTCTCTGTGCCCCAAAAAAGTTGAAACCAACATAGGTTCTCTTCTTATATTCCTTCAAATGATTCTTGCTATTTCTTCCTGCAAATAAAGACTTTCCAAAACTTTGTTGTTGCTATTGACTAAAGGAGTTCTATAGCTCTATTGTCAAACTTTTATCAAAGCCTTCTCTCTGAGGACCTAATGATAGAAGGCTCAGAACTTTGAGGTCCTCCAAACTAAGTGCCTCTGAGAGAGGACCTGCAAAGGAAAGACCTCAATGGAAGGTCAAAAGCTCTCTTTGCAAGGTATAAGAGCTGGCAATAGTAACCTGCTAAAGAATGTTAGTCAGATATCCAAAGTCGGGGCTTAGACCACGCACTCATAAGTTGGAGTCTCGCATGTACTTCCCAAAGCCGCGACCTAACCCGTGCACTCACTCTCACATGAGCAATACAAAGACGCGACCTAACACGTGCACTAGAAAGTTGCAGGCTTGTCTATGCAATGCGTAATAGCAAACACAACAATTCTTCGGTTTAGAATCTCCATCAAGAGCCCTGGAGAAGGAGACCTTCCCAAGAAAAGGTCCCTAAAGGAGACCCATAAAGACTTTGAAAGTCAGGGGTTCTAAAATCCCAAAGACCTCGAGTCAGCACAGGCACCAGAAAGACCCCAAGATATGCTCCTTAAAAACCTTTGAAAAGAAGGTCTATGATCTAAAGGAGGCTCCTTTGGAAACATGTCCCTGTTAGAACAATAGCCCTTCGCTAGAGGGGGGTGAATAGCGATAATCGAATTAAAACGAAATAGGCAGGAATCAAATGCGGAATTGAAAGATTGAAGGACACAACCAATTTATCCTGGTTCACACACACTCTACTAGTGTGGCTAATCCAGCCCTTCAAGTCTCACTTGAAGATTTCACTATCTAGTGTTAAGCTTATGGGTGCTTAACAAACCGTTACAACCTAGGAATTCTAGTCACAAGAATCCTAAACCTGAGAGTTCAAGTCACATGAACCTCAGCACTCTTGCTTGAAGATACCTCACTTCAAGACTTCTCACACAGGAAGATATACCCTCTCCCTATGAATCTCAACAAGGGAATTAACCTCCCTTAAGGTGTATGAATATACAATTCAATCACTCAAACAAGGAACTCTCTCAAGAGCAGATATGAGTATACAAAATTAAGCTCTAAAAGGCAACTCTCAAATTCTCAAAAGGATATTGGCTCAATAATAATTTTGATGAATGTATGGAATGAATGCTTGAATGTTGAGAGTTGATTCTTTTTGAAACAGAGCTAAAAATGCTCAATTTATAGCTCTGAAAAGTTATAGTGCCGTTTTAAATCCACCCAAAAACAATCTTAAACAAAACATAGTGGGTGCTAAAAAGTTGTCAGAAATAACGGCCATAACATCGATGCTTTACTGCTCAACATCGATGTTTTGTCCAACAAATTTGAATTTTTGGACTAACGGTAACTAAAACATCGATGTTCTCAAACCCAACATCGATGTTATTTTGATTCTGTGTAAAACCCATTAAATCATCATGTGAGGAACATCGATGTTTTATAACCCAACATCGATGTTATTTTGCTTCTGTGAAAAATGATTAAAGCTGACCATTGAAGAACATCGATGTTATGAAATCCAACATCGATGTTTTGCTTATGTAAAGGATATTTTCAAATGCAACGGTCATGAGAACATCGATGTTTAGGATTCCAACATCGATGTTATTTGCCTACTGCCAATTTCTGGAAAATTCTTTGAAGGCAGGAACATCGATGTTTAGAAGGCAACATCGATGTTATTTTGGCTCGGCAAAAACAAATTGAAACTGACCAATATGGAACATCGATGTTACAATTGGGAACATCGATGTTATGACTAATTTTAAAAGCAACGGTCACTAGAACATCGATGTTTAGGACTCCAACATCGATGTTATTTGTCTACTGCCTGTTTTGGAAATTTGTTGGAAGGCAGAACATCGATGTTTTAAAAACATAACATCGATGTTATTGACACAGAAAAACAGTTTGATGTTTGAAATATGTTTATGTGATGCATGAGCAAATTTTATCTTATTTTGAGCCAATGTCCTAGAAGAGTTGAGTGTTATACCTTGTACAATTTATGAATCTAACTCTTCTTTCTTGGCTCTTCAATCTTATGCTCTCATTCACTTTGATCCTGGTTTCTTTTGCTAGAGGATTGGCTTGCCTTCATTTCAATTCATTTCTTTTTGCTTCCTGAATAGTTTGTCAATATCAAAACCTATAAGAAGCAAGGAGGCATTAGTTCCAACAATTTCCCCCCTTTTTGATAATGACAAACAATTTGAAAGTATATGCTAAGGAGTTATGCCAAGTTTAAAAAAAAAAATGTCAAAGTGAGGTCAAAGTGAGGTTTAATTCCCCCTATCTTCAATTCCCCCTAAGTGGGTGCATATACTTTCTGTGAACTTTTCCCCCTTTTGGCATTAGCAAAAAGAAATGGCAAAGGAAAAATATTTTTATTGAATTGAAAAAACAAATTATAAAACAGAAACATAAGTTAAAAATTGAAACAAAACATTAAGAACAATGGTCCTAGTTCCCATCATCGTCCTCATCCTCATCATTGGCAGCCTCTTCCTCATCGTCCTCATCTTCCTCCTCTACCTCCATTGGGTCATAATCTTCATCATCATCATCATCATCACCTTCAAAGTGGAAACCTTGGAAGGTTGTGTGATATGGTGGAGGATCATAGTTGACATGGGCAAAAAAGGCACGCAGATCATGTCCTTGCCTTTGTACCTCCAAGTCAATTCTGTCAATGGACCGTCCTAAGCTACGGAGAGTGGCGGCGATGGAGTCAAGTGTAGTGGCAGGAGCTGGAGGAGTGGGTGCTGGAAGAGCTAGGAGTGGAGGAACTTCTTCTTGTGCAGGCCTTTGGGCTTCCTCGGATGGGTTTGTGTGAAAAGTGGCATCAGTAATTGCCCAAAGCTTGGTGTGAGGAGTTTGAGTTCCGTCAAAGGGAGTCAGTCCTGCACTCAAACAAATATCCACAACCAGAAAGGCATAGGGAAGAGGATGGTTGTTGGAAGTGTGCTCGGCCATGTGCTGGAGCACAAATCGTGCCCAATTGATTGGAGCTCCGTGAATAATGGCGTGCAGAACTTTTTCGTCCTCAATTGTGAAGTTGGTGTGATTACTAGCTCTGGGTTTGATCACCCGAGTAAGCAAATAGAAAAGCACTCTGTACTCCGGGTTGATTGAGTGAATAGTTGGCCGATTGGAGCGATTACGGCGCACTTCAGTGAAGCCGAGATCAGACAACAACTGGGTTTCATGGAGAGTAAGGAAATGATCACCTCCATAAGTGACGATGTCATCGCCTTGGACAGGTAGGCCTGCAAGCTGTCCGAACTGTTCCAATGTCACCTGAAAACGTCTCCCATTGACGCTGGCAAAGAGGACATCACGTCACGATGAAGGGTTATGTAGAAGGTGCGGATGAAGTCCGGATTGAAATGGTATTGCTTCCGCGTCACAAAGTTCCAGAGATGGGATTCCCGTAAGTGACGTTCAAGGTTAGCAGATTGCTTCTTCTGTGGGTAATCTTCTGGAAGATATCGAGGAGAAGCGATGGCGCGAGTTGCGTAGAAGGATTTGTAGTGTGTAAGCTCATCTTTGGAACTAAACCAAATTTCTGAATTAGGCACATAGTATTTGTGAGGAGCACTTGAGGATCCACCCTTTTTCTTGGTTTGATGGTCATGAGCAACTTGTTTGCCCTTAGAACGACGTTTGTCACCAGCCATTATAGAAGAAGGAAATGAAAGGAAATTTGGGGTTTGTGTTTGGAAATGGATGAATGGAGATGGTATTGATTTTTCAAAAATTTACAGAGTGAGGAGTAAAAAGAGAAGCATGGTTTATATAGTAAGGCTCAGAAAAGTAGCCGTTGGGTAGCCGTTGCAACGCTCCAACGGCTATTTTTTTTGAAAAATTTCCGTTAAACATCGATGTTGTCCTACGAAACATCGATGTTTGATGATGCTCAGTCAGCGAAACATCGATGTTCTGAAAATAACATCGATGTTTTCAACGGTCGGCCGAAAAACCTGCATAGCTCAACAACTATATTTTTGAACCTGCAACGGTCCAAACATCGATGTTTTTATAGGCAACATCGATGTTTTATGTACGCTGCCGAATTCCATGTTTAATCGAAATGGTTAAACATCGATGTTGGTCCTCAAAACATCGATGTTTCGGACCTTCGGAAATTTAAAGAAATTAAGAGAAATAGTGCAAACATCAATGGGTTTTGAAGACTTACCTGAACATCGATGTTGTGATACTCAACATCGATGTTATTACATTTTGATTGATGTCTTGATTGTTCTCTGGATGAAACAAGATGGTTCTCTTGATTAAACATCGATGTTGGACTTTGAACATCGATGTTTTCCGGCCACTGGTCCAATTGCTTCGATCTGAATTGTTCAAACATCGATGTGTATGGTAACAACATCGATGTTGTTGGTTTACCAGATTTTTGTTCCCCCTTTCTTTTGGCCTTAGTGAGGGGTACCTGCCAAACATAGTTAGACGAGCCTCGGGTGCTCAAGTTAGCAAAGATAATACACTAGTTTTAGTAAGATAAAACATATGTAACAATTTTAAGGGTAGTAAGATGGCCTCTGCCTCCAAGAATTATTTTCTTGGATTTCTATCCTGCCTAGATGAGGATTTATCTCCTTGTCGTGAGTACACCGGGCGCGAGAAAATGTCTTGTCAGTTGGACTTTGGTTGCCTCTGATGCCCAACTAATCAGACAGTAAATCCCGTGATGAATCAATAATGCAATTTAGGCCAGGATTTTCAACAAGGCAGATGCTTGATTATCTGAAAAATTTGGAGATTAGTAATAAATGAATTGGCAAGTTGTTCAAAAAGAAATTTTTGAAAATCGAAGCAGTTTGGAGGGGCCTTCTTCTGAATGTTGTTCATGACACTCCAAGGATAGGTAGGGGTCACCTCCCGAACACTTCTGGACACTTCAGAAATTGGTAGGGGTCACCTTCTGAGTGAGGAAGTAATGCAATTGTGTTTCTATAAATAGACATACGTTAGAGCTCATTAAACACAAAAAATTTATAAGCCAATTTCTGAAAGAGAGTTTGAAAAAAAAAATCAAAAGCAAAAAAAATGCCTTCCCCTTCCACTGTCTTTTTTGTTGAGGGTGCAAGCGTAGGTAGGAGAAATCGGTTGGCCTTCAGCATCATAAATGAGCAACAAGGGCCATTGCCAGAGGAACTAGCAAGAATTCCTCGTCTTGTCTTTGTAGACGAGATTTATTCGTCCCGATTCTTTGTCACCCCTATGGAAGAGACCATCTTCCTGGAACATCAACAATCCCTGCGAGCTTCCTACTACGGTACGGCCAATTCCACAATGTTCTTTATCTCTGACAGGTTTCAGGAGCTTC
The DNA here is from genome assembly GCA_028386065.3 of Turnera subulata. Lineage (NCBI taxonomy): Eukaryota > Viridiplantae > Streptophyta > Magnoliopsida > Malpighiales > Passifloraceae > Turnera > Turnera subulata. Next base: position 45,542 of record JAKUCV010006527.1, read on the forward strand.
AGTTGGAACCAACCTACCAGACTTTGAACGAGGGCAGTTATTACCAGATTACAATGACAGCTCAGAGCATTCCTCGAGTAGCTGGAGTAGCGCCCACTTGGCCAAAGGTTCGCCTTTTGGTGTGGAACTGCAGGGGTATCACACACGTTCCCAAGATTTTGTCCGAATCCTGCGAGACCTGAAGAACCAATATAAACCTAATATGGTTCTGCTTACCGAGACTCAATGGCAGCAAACCGGAAACCACGAAGTTATCCCTCTTCGCTTTCCACCAACACATC
>JAKUCV010006528.1:0-14350 GCA_028386065.3 Turnera subulata
ATATTTTATTCCATTTATTTCTTCCGCTGCATTGGATTTATATTGAGATGTCACTTTTGATTTTGGATTATTTTATCGGCTGATTGCCGGGATTTACTATTGATGATGTTTCGGCAGAATGCCGGGTTTGATTTGAGGCTTGCTAAGCCGGTTGACTATGTTGTTATGACATCTCTTTTTATTGAGGATTTTGGATAATGTTTTTGATATTGATTTTCGTGTCCCGGGTTTCAAGGGCATTTTGGTAATTTCCTTAAGTTTTGATATTTTATTGTTAAATTGGGACACGGGTGTTTCATTTTTAACGAGGCAGCTCTTCCCAAGCGTATTCTATCTAAGGTGCAATGACATTCAAGGGGGAGTGTTATAATTAAATTATAGTGAATGTCATTATTACCATCCAGTAAAACTCATTTTTACCGTACTCAAATTTACCCTCTGTAAAATTCTTTACCATACACCAAACTTTCACATGGGTTTTTATTCTACCTACCTATCTACCTCCTTTGTCTTCATCTTCACTACCTAAATCTATGTGATATTAATTCTTATAATCCAACATAACTTATTTGTTTTTATCCTCCCATTTTTACCTATAAATACCCCCTTCATTTTCATACACACACATATACATCCTACCATAAAACTTCACTCTCTTCTCATTTCCATACACCTCTCTTCTTTCCTCCCTCCATCTATATATTATTAGAGGAATGCTAGCAACACACACCTTTTTCAACACACCCATACTCCTCTAGCCACCTAGCACACACTTTTCAAGAATTTACCTGTTACTTGATAAACAACACATGGAACATTAACATTAAAATGAAACATTAATATTAAAATGAATAATTGATAATACGTAACATCCATACTTCTGTAGCCACCTACCACACACCTTTTTTTATTAATTTTTTTATTCTTAATTAATTTTCTTCTTTTTTTTATTAAGAGAAAAAAGTAGGTGTATACTTATGTAGACGTAAGCTGATTAAAAATAAAAAAATCTTCCACATAAGAATCTCTTAGTGAACCTTTCTCATTAATAATTTCTACAGAGTTGTTGATATTAGTTTCCATCAACACCTGGTATTTTTTTAAAAATAAACAAACAAATAAATAAATGAATCAAAATATAAAATACTAAATACAGAGGTATAGTATCGCCTAATCAGTTTTTTTTCTCCACAAAGTAATGGTCAATCCATTACACAAAAACAAAAAAGTATCGTATACGTACATCTTTGATTTACTTCTTGATTTACTTTTTTTACTTCAAATATACTTGAGAAAAGACCTAACAGATAAGTGTACAAGAAATAAAAAATATTCAGTACTTACCTCAAGAAGATAACGGTTGATATCTTTGGTTTGCTTGGATTCAAACTCTTTTATTTAGCTCCAACTCCTTCTGCACTATCTCTTTTCTTTCATACAGTTTTGTTTTGTTTTACTTAGGTGCTAATCTCTCTTCTTTCTTGTTTTGTTTTGTTACAGAGAGAAAGAGTTGTTTGGAGACGATGTCTTTTGGGTTTCCAAAATAAAAAAATTAAAAAACTAAAAGATTTGTTAAAAGATCTAAAAGACAGTAAGTATTTCATGTTATAACCAGTTAACAAGTAAATTCTTGAGAAGTGTGTGTTAGGTGGCTTGGAGGAGTATGAGTGTGTTGAAAATGGTGTGTTAGAGGGTGTGTTGCTATAGAATTCCTCATATTATTATTCTTCATTATCATTATTATCAAAAGTTGTATTATCACCATTAAAGTTATATTATTTTTATCAAGGTTGTATTATTACCTTAATTAAGCTTGTATTATTCCATCATGATTCATGAAGTGAAGTTAATCTCCCAATTTTATAACAAAAAGGGAAAAAATAAAAATAAACAAACACGGTAATAGAAGCTCCAAAACAAAACCCATACGCTTAAACCCAAAAAATACCCAGTGATCCCAATTTGGCTTGCTTCTTCTCTCTCGGCCACAAAAATTTGCCGCTCCCTCGCAGCTTTTTCAAACCGAGAGAGGTTTATTAGGGTTTTTGCCAAATTGGGGGCTTTTCGTGCTTTTTCTTTTTCTTCTTCTTCTCAGAAAATGGAACCCGTAATCGACAAGGTTAAAGAGCTCGCAAAATCAGGCCAAGACTTTGTCGACGGCCTCATTCAACGCCGCGTCAATTCTTCTCGCCGCAATCCGGTACTTTTAAAAAAAATTCACCCTTTCGTTTTTTTTTTCTTCAACCCTATTTAATTCATCCCCTACTGTTTTTATTTGACTGGATTGTATTGTTGGTGCCTATAGCAATTTCTGGAGGACTAACTCAACTTTGACGCTAGTATTTCCCGTTTCCCAGAAATTGTAAACAATTTTTTTTTTTTTGTATGCTGCTAAATCGTTCTTTTGCTGTTTTATTGTTTGTAATTGGCCTGTTGCTTGTTAGAGAATTCATGCTCAAGTTTAGTTTTGGACTTGTGTGAAATGTAAAGCAACCTTGTACTGTGCTAGAGTTGGATGTTTTTCACTGTCATATGGAGCTTTTATGTCTCTTTCCAATTGTATCAATTTTCAGATTGAGATACTGAAACGGTTGCAGCGAGAAGCATTTTCCGATCTGATGAAGCTTAGAGAGAGGCAGGAAAAGGTGGAGAGACTGCTGTCCTTTTATAAGACATCCAAGGGAAGCCCATTTCAAGAAGTCAAGACCCATGTGAAGGGAGAGGTTGATGTCCTGGGAGGAGTATTGGTGATGGGCGATGTTAATGAGGAGCACAATGATGCTCTTGAAATAGCGGGGATGGGGAGCGGAGTTAGCTCGAGGGTCACTTTTGAAACAACTATCAGGCAGAAGGATGCTCTTGTAGTTGAGTTTGTGGCCAGTCATAGTGGGAGAGGACACAATGGCGATCTCTCTGGGAGTGCTCTTACTCTGGATAAAGTTTCTTATATGGCGAATATCAATGACTGGTTTTCGATTATTGCAATTCCGGTTGGGTCTCGATTTAGAGACCTTGGGAACAGTTTGAAATCTTCCAATCAGGTTGATTCTCCTGCTGATGTAATTTCTGTTAAGCTGTCCTTGATTCATGCTCATAAGCACGTCACAATTGAATCATCCAAAACAGTAAATACTTTTGTGCTCTCTTTTTCTCAACCCTGTTGTTCTATTATGGGATCTTCGGTTGTTTCTTTCTTATGAATCATCCAGTTGTTCGATTATGGGATCTTCAGTTGTCCTTTCTTTCTTATCATATTTGTTTCATCTCGGAAGGTTGATGACTGATGAGTTCCCTTGAGTTAATGTCTGTGGCCCGGTGCTTGACCGCTTATTAGCTGTGGTAAATTAACCAGGATTTCTATTTCTATCTCAGAAACATGGCTTGACCGACCATTCACTGGCTGGACCACCTCTATTGAATCAGCAGAATGATGTGGCCTTTGGCTTTGCAGCAAGAGAATCAAATGTCACTGCATCACTGGTTCATTCTGTTTCCAGAATACAGAGGCAACCTTTTTGTGATGGAATTAGCCATTGCACTTTTGGCCAGATTGACTATCAATTTCCAGGAGTAAAATTCTCACTCATGGGTCTCCAGCAAGTTCATAAATCATCTGGTGTCAAATTCAATCTTGGCTCCCTTATAGCGCCTATAAGGTTACTGAAAGGGCGGTGGACTCCTGAGACAGATGGGAACAGATCTGCTCCGCTGCTGATGCCGAAGGCCCACCAGAATGTCTCTATTGGGTCTATTGCTCTCAAGCTGGAGTCGGAAGTCAGTGAGAGTGCTAAGTTTGGTGGTTGGATTGAGATGAGCAGTTCAGATCCTAAGCATCTGCAATGGGGTGTCAATGTGTTTGATGATTGTGAAGATGAATTTGGATGGGGTGTGAATATGAGCGGCGTGCTCCAAGCCCAAGCCAATCGGAACCCGTTACAAGCCGAATCATATGTGAAACTAAACTTGGCAAAGAATTGCAGCTTGAAACCAGGCATAGCTTACGCAGTGGATGGCAACACCAGAATATTTGGTTTGATGCTCCGGTCCAACTGGTCCTTCTAATAACTGAGTTCATTTTCCGTTCTCCTCCCTACAAGTTGTGCAGCTCCGTCTTCCTGACTCCTGAGGTGGTTAAAATTATTACTACTAGTGCCGAGGAATTTTATTTCAATGTCAGAAAAAAAAAATCCCTACAAGTACTTACAGCATTTTTATGGCTAGTCATTCCTACAACTGAAATTGCCCTCCTTTTGCAAATTGCAGAAAAGAAAATAGAGAGCAGAATTATTTTTTTATTTTTGAATTGGATTTGGAAATTGGTGCCTAATTCTTGTAAATTGTCAAGAATGATCATAATCGCAAAGGTGAGAAACAATTTGAAAAGAAAATATTTTCGGGAAAAATTTGATAAAAATAATATTATTGAATTCACTAGTAAATTATTTTATGAATCGTTGGGAAGTTATCATAAGGAAATACGTTTCGATCACTTTATGTTCGCATTAAAGGGAACGAGTTTTAAAGTGTTCATAATACACACCTCAAGAGACTAATGTATTATGAACTGATTTCCAAAATACATACCTCAGGTATTTTTAGTCAATATTTCTTTTGACAAGAAAAAAAGTGTCTATTGAAGAACTGTAAGTGTTGGTAATAATCAAATCTTGTATCACACAGGTAGGTTGGTANTGAGCTCTGACGGCGAGGAGTTTGTGGTGGAGGAGGCGGTGGCGCTCCAATCCCAGACCATCAAGCACATGATCGACGACGGGTGCGCCAATTAGAGTATCCCTCTCCCAAACGTCACCAGCCATACCCTGAGCAAGGTCGTCGAGTATTGCAAGAAGCACAGTACCTCCTCCGAGAAAAAGGGAATAGAACTCAAGGCCTGGGACGCAGAGTTCGCCAAACTCGATCGGAACATCCTATATGATGTTCTAATGGTACGTAATTCACCCTACCCTACTGCTACTATACTATCTTCTTCTCTTTCTTTGACTCTTCTTAATTATATGACTATAATTAAGAAGAGTCAAGAGAGGAAGATAGTATAAAATAGAGAACAGAGGTTGTAATAATAATTAGTTAAAAAATTATTATTATATGCGTTCTATTATTGTAAATTAATCAAAAAAATTATTGTAATTTGCAATATTATGGTAAATAAATTATGGTGAATGTCATTGTTACCATCCAGTAAAACTCTTTTTTACCGTATCTAAATTTACCATCGGTAAATATTTTACCCTTAAACCTAACATCTAATTGGATTCATCCCTTTGGCCATTTACTCTCCATAATTCCCTTTGTCCTAATCTTAATACCATTTTTCTTTACCTAATATTCTTTTGATTTTATCTTATTAAATTAATCATTCTCATTTGTTTTCATCATCCCTTTTTTACCTATAAATACCCCTTCATTTCCATACAGACTTACACCTTTGATCTTCATAAACTTACTCTCTTCAAATTTCCATATACCTCACTTCTTTCCTCCCTCCATCATTAGTATAATTATTCTCTATTTCTATTATTATTAAAGGTGTATTACTTCCCATAAAGTTGTGTTCAAGTTTGTATTATTCCATCAAATAGTGAATTTTTCCTTCTATTTTATAACATGTTATCAGCACAAGTCTCTGCCTTATTAAGATCATCATTTCTAAACCTTTTCTTATTACTACTTTAATCAATATCTATTATACATATATAGTACTTATATCGCTGAAAGATTTATGGAGTAAGCATATATATTATATATTCTATATTATTATCCCACTAATATTGCTGAAAGATTTATCGAGTAAGCGTATATACTATATAATTTCTATTGTTATTTCTCTTTATATTTGTTTTATATTTTGTTATTATTTCTTTACTGTTATAATGGCAAACCTTGCAAAGTTTGAGTTTGAGACCCTAGATGTTTCTGGAAGAAATTATCTATCATGGAGACTAGATGCAGAAATGCATTTAGATGCTCAGGGTCTGGGAGATACCATAAAATCTCTTCAAGAAGATGCTATATCTAGTCAAGATAAGGCAAAAGCCATAATCTTTCTTCGCCATCATCTTCATGACAGTCTAAAGACTGAGTATCTAACTGTCAAAGATCTAGTAGATCTTTAGAATAATTTGAAAGAAAGGTATGATTACCTAAAGATGGTCATACTCCCAAAAGCTCGTTATGAGTGGATGCATCTGAGGTTGTAAGATTTTGAATCTATGCATAAATATAATTTAGCTGTGTTTTGAATTAGCTCTCAGTTAAAACTGTGTAAGAAAATATTACTGATGTTGATATGTTAGAAAAAAAACATCCTCCACTTTTCATGCATCAAATGTGCTCCTGCAGCAGCAATACTGTGAAAAGGGTTTCACAAGGTATTCTAATTTAATTTCATGCCTCCATGTGGCCGAACAAAATGGCGAGCTATTGATGAAAAATCATGAGTCTCGTCCCACTGCTTCTGCTCCATTCCCTGAAGCGAATGCAGCACTACATGATATTTTAGGCCGTGGCCGGGGACGTGGGCGTGGACGTGGGCGTGGACGTGGAAGGAAATAATTTAATTACCATGACCGCAATATTTATAACAATGGCAAGGCTAAGGGAAAACATGTGAGCCATAGGAATGATGCTAAATATCATGATAAGAAAAATCACGAGACAGCCTGCTATCGATGTGGCATGACAGGTCATTGGTCACGGACATGCCGTGCATCGAAGCACTTGGTAGATCTTTACCAATCATCTTTGAAATGAAAAAATAAAGTTGTTGAAACAAATTTTGTTTAAGATGATGACCAAGATGTTGTCTTCCACACAGACTCATTTCTAGACATTGATAATTATCTTGCTTATCTAAGAGATGCAAGTAATAAAATGAAGCAAGAATAAATTTGTTGTCAGTTTCTTTGTATTTTTCTGTTGTCAGTTTCTTTGTATTTTTTTATTGTCAGTTTCTTTGTATTTTTCATTAATGTTCTTATTTGTTGTTAATTTTTATTAATGTTCTTAATTTTCTATTAATTTGTGATAAATTTCTATTCAATATTATTTTCTTATGCATGTTTTATTTTCTTTTATGGAGATATGGACATTAAACTATATGGTTCCAAGAACAATGACTCAGATATCTGTCTAGCAGATAGTGCAACTACTTATTATGTATTTAATGAACGGAAATATTTCTTTTCTTTGAAATTTGAAAAGGCATATGTTAGTACAATCTCTGGTAGTACAAAAATAATTGAAGGCTCCGGAAGAGCTGAAATTCTACTACCGAAAGGAACAAAAATAATCATTGAAAATGCTTTGTTCTCTTCAAAGCCTCTAAAAAATTTGTTAAGTTTTAAGGATATTCGTTTAAATGGATATCATATTAAGAATATGAATGAAAGAGATGCTGAATAATATTACAAAAGTTACCACTACAGATAATAAACAAGTTGTGAAAAAATTACCTGTATTGTCTTCTGGATTGTACTACATAAATATTCAAGTCATTGAAAGTTATTATACCCAGCCAAAAGCTGGCACCAGCCTGAAGCTGACTAATGAGTTAAAAATTTGGCATGATCGGTAGGCCATTCCGGATCAATAATGATGTGTAGAATTATTGAAAATTCATTTGGTCATGTATTGAAAAACTACAAAATTTTTTAATCTAATGAATTTTCATGTGCTGCTTGTTTACAAGGAAAATTAGTTATCCGGCCTTCAAATGATAAGGTTGGTTCTGAATCACCAGCATTTTTGGAAAGAATTTCAGGGAGATATAAGTGGACCTATACATCCATCGTGTGGACCATTTAGATATTTTATGGTTTTAATTGATGCATAAACTAGATAGTCCCATGTGTGTTTGTTGTCCTGCGGTTATTGTCACAATTGATCAAATTGCGGGCTCACTTCCTTGATCATGTAACTAAAACTATACGTCTTGATAATGCTGTTGAATTCACCTCTAAGGCGTTCAATGACTATTGTATATCAATTGGAATTGTGGTTGAACATCCTGTAGCTCATGTTCATACCCAAAACGGTCTTGCAGAATTGTTGGTTAAACGCCTCCAATTGATTGCTAGACCTTTATTGATGGGATGCAAACTCCCCGTTACTGCTTGGGGATATGCTATTTTGCATGTAGCAGCACTTGTCCGCATCAGACCAACAAGTTATTATAAACTCTCCCCAATTCAACTACTTCATGGTCACGAACCTAATATCTCCCATCTTTGGACCTTTGGTTGTGCAGTATATGTGCCAATTGCTCCACCACAACGAACTAAAATGAGTCCTCAAAGAAGATTGGGAATATATATTAGATATGAATCTTCATCAATTATAAAATATTTGGAACCAACAACTAGAGATTTATTTACAACAAGAATTGCTGATTGTCATTATGATGAAAATATTTATCCAACAATATGGGGAGAAAATAAGCAGTTGGATAAAGAGATTAAATGGAATGCTATATCATTATCAAGTCTTGATCCTCAAACAAATCAATATGAACTTGAAGTTCAAAAAATAACTCGTTTGCAAAATATAACAAATCAATTGCCAGATGCTTTTACTGATATCAATAGAGTGACCAAATCTCATGTAGCAGCTGCAAACGCTCCTACTAGAATTGATATCCCCGAAGGACAACTAAAGATTGCAAATGAATCTAAAGCACACCAGAAGCATGGCAGACCACTCGGTTCCAAAGATAAAAATCTTCGACAGAGAAAAGAAGCAAAGATATAAGATGACCCCAACGAGGAAATAAAACCTCCTGCAGAAGTTCAAATTGAAAATCCTCAAGAAGAGGATAATCCTCTAGATGAGATTCCTAACATAAATTGTAATGTTTCAAAAGTAACTTAGATACCTTAAATAAGTCAAAATGATGAGATCTCAATCAACTATATTATGTCAGGAAGAAGATGGAACCGATGCGAAATAACCGTCGGCGGAATTTTTGCATACAATATAGCGCTAAATATTATGGAAGGAAATGAGGATTATGAGCCCAAATCAATTGATGAATGCCGACGTAGAAATGATTGGCCAAAATGGAGAGACGCAATTAAGGCTGAGTTAGACTCGCTCATGAAGCTAGAAGTTTTTGGGCCTGTAATCCCAACACCTGATGGTGTAAGACTCGTCGGTTACAAATGGGTATTTGTGCGGAAAAGAAACGAAGAAAATAAAATAGTAAGATATAAAGCACGGCTTACCTCACAAGGTTTTACTCAACGACCTGGTATTGATTATGAGGAGACATACTCTCCTGTGGTGGGTACAATTACTTTTTGGTATCTAATTAGTCTAGTAGTACATGAAAAACTAGAAATGCGTATAATGGATGTTGTTACAGGCTATCTCTATGGACTTATAAGCCATGATATATAAATGAGAGTCTCTGAAGGACTCAGGTTGCCCGAAGCTACTAATTTTCGGGATATAGACTCAATTAAATTGAAAAGATCCTTATATGGCTTGAAGCAATCTGGACGTATGTGGTATAATTGTCTCAGTGAATACTTGGTTATAGAAGACTTAAAAAATGATTCCATATGTCCATGTGTTTCTATTAAAAGGTCCATGCATGAATATGTCATCATTGTTGTTTATGTTGATGATTTGAATATTATTGGAACTCCTGAAGAAGTCTCCAAACCCGTGTATTGTTTGAAGAAAGAATTTGAGATGAAAGACCTCGGAAAGACAAAACTCTATCTAGGTCTTCAAATTGCACATTTAGAAAATGGGATCTTTCTCCATCTAACACATTATACCGAGAAGGTATTGGAAAGATTTTATATGGACAATCCAACAAGTACCCCGATGGTTGTGAGGTTGCTTGATCAAAAGAAAGATATTTTTAGACCTCGAGAAGATAATGAAGAAATTCTTGGTCTGGAAGTGATACGGCAACACTACCAGAACAAAGCTAGATAACACCTCCGATTCAATTGAGTCACCAAGATCAGAAATCAATTCAACCAAAAAATTTAGTGATTACTTCTATCACCTCAAAACACAACAAAGGCGTTAAGCAACAATAGAGTAATAAACACAAGGAATCTTGTAAACGCCACAAGCAATTCAATTACTTGATAAGTAAACACAATCCCTAAAATAAACAAGAGAGAAATCCATCTAACTTACAAAACAAGGTTTAAGAGAACCTCCAACTTTATTAGCAAAATAGCTATCAATAAACAATATTCATCATCCGTCTAAAATATGAATCCAAGGGTCTTATTTATACTAGTCTAATACTAAACCCTAATGGACTTGGACATGTAACTAAAATAATAAAACAAAATAAAACGACTTTATACTATTCATGTGGGTACTATTCACATGAACAGTAACCCTAACTCCAAAGTGGATTGGATTTGTAATTCCAATTCCCTAATGGACTAGGCTTTATAAATAAAAATAAACCCAACTTAAATAACTAAAGCCTAACAATTAATGGCCCAAATAATAAATAACACCAAGCCGAAATTATAATCCATAAATAATAAAATTCGGCTAAACTAAAATAATAAAAATAAATGATGTCGACGTGGGCCCCACTTTCTCCAGCTAGATTGTCATCGTGGGCCCCACTCTTCTCCAAGCTTATTCTCCATCTCTTCTTGAATTTCTTGTGAGAATGAATCTTGGACATGATTCTAAAAGTGAGCATGTGATGATGAACTTTGAGCTTGTTAGAATACATCCAAGTTCCATGCTTGTCGTTATTGCTTCCTCCATTGTCGCCTTGGCGTGCATTATTCTTCCAGTCTCTAAGCTTGCATAGGTGATTTGCATCATTCCCTCCCTCCTCAAAACGATTCGTCCTCGAATCGATACCTACAAAGTCAATAGGAGAAAATTCAACAATATCAACTATGATCACTATACTCACCTTGCGAACCCATCATGATGCTCAAAAGATCAAGCTTTATGCTTCTAGCTTCTCCTCCCGGATCAAGCAACATGTAACTATCATTCGTTTGTTCCTTCCTAAAGAATAACTCAAAAGTATGCACAACAAGTAATTTATGTGGATGATAATCAATAAAATAAGCATTTAAATTACTCATCACATTATCCAATTTACGCATTAAAATCATAGAAAAGGAACTTAAAACCTGATGCTCCCTTTTGATTGTAATCGGTGCCCTATGTATAGAACCTTCTTCTCCTAGGGCCAGCAATCTTTTAGGACAAGCATCTTTAGGAACTACAAAAGAAACACATCACATCTAGAAAGACAATGGTTAAGGTTAGCTTTAAACCAAGCTTCCTTGTATAAGAGTACAAACAAACTCTTCTTTTCCTCATATTCGACCCTCACTTCTCTCTCATTTGAGCCTTTTAACACAATTTCTTTCGAGGCTTCTTTTATCTCTCTTCTTCTCTCACTCTCGGTTTCCTCTTTATTTTTTTTGTTGGAACAATAGCCCTACGCTAGAGGGGGGGGGGGTGAATAGCGTTTATCGGATTAAAACGAAATAAGCAGGAAATTAATGTGGAATTTAAAACAATTGAAGGACACAAGCAATTTATCCTGGTTCACACACACACTACTTGTGTGGCTAATCCAGTCCTTCATCTTGAAGATTCCACTATCTAAGTTAAGCTTACGGGTGCTTAACAAACCGTTACAAACCTAGAGTTCTAATCACAAGAAACTCTAATCTCTTGCTTGAAGATACCTCACTTCAAGACTTCTCACACAAGAAGATATACTCTCTTCCTATGAATCTCAACAAGGGAACTAACCTCCCTTAAGGTGTACAGCAATACAATCACTCAAACAAAAGCTCTCACAAGAGTAGATATCAGTTACAGAATTTAAGCTCAAAAAGGCAACTCTCAATCCTCAAAGGATATTGGCTTAATTAGGATTTGTAATGTATGTATGAATGAATAACATGAATTTAGAGAGTTGATTGGTACTGAATCAGAGCTGAAAATGCTCAATTTGTAGCTCTGAAAAGTTATGGAGCCGTTTGAAAAGCACTCAAGAAAAAGCTTTAAACAAAACATAGTGGGTGCTAAAAGTTGTCAGCAATAACGGCCATAACATCGATGTTTTAGTGCTCAACATCGATGTTTTGTCCAGCAAATTTGAATTTTTGGACTAACGGTAACTAAAACATCGATGTTCTCAAACCCAACATCGATGTTATTTTGATTCTGTGTAAAAACCTTTAAAGCTTCATATGAAGAACATCGATGTTTTGAAAACCAACATCGATGTTATTTTACTTATGTGAAAATTGGATGAAAACTGATTCTTGAAGAACATCGATGTTTAATTCACAACATCGATGTTATTTTGCTTCTGTGAAAAACGATTAAAGCTGACCATTGAAGAACATCAATGTTATGAAATTCAATATCGATGTTTTGCTTATGTAAAGGATTTTTTCAAATGCAACGGTCATGAGAACATCGATGTTTCGGAATCCAACATCGATGTTATTTTGGCTCGGCAAAAACAAATTAAAACTGACCATTATGGAACATCGATGTTACAAATGGGAACATCGATGTTATGACCAATTTTAAACGCAACAGTCACTAGAACATCGATGTTTAGGATTCCAACATCGATGTTATTTGCCTACTGCCTGTTTTGGAAATTTGTCGGAGGACAGAACATCGATGTTTTAAAACATAACATCGATGTTATTGATTCAAAAAATAGTTTGGTGTTTGAAATATGTTTATGTGATGCATGAGCAAATTTTATCTTACTTTGAGCCAATGTCCTAGAAGAGTTGAGTGTTATACCTTGTATAATTTATGAATCTAACTCTTCTTTCTTGGCTCTTCTTTTGCTTGAGGATTGGTTTGACTTCATTTCTTTTTGCTTCATCTTTGTCATGATCTGGAATTGGTTTGTCGATTATCAAAACCTGTAATGAACCATGAGTTCTAACAATTTCCCCCTTTTTGATAATGACAAACAACTAGAAGTATATGCCAATATTTATAACAACAATTCCCCCTATATAAATAATGATTCCCCCTATCTTGATGCATATACTTCTCTTCTTATCTTCCCCCTTTTGGCATTAGCAAAAAGAAATGATGATGTGCAATAACATTGTTGGCATATTATCTACACCTATACATTTCTATGCTTGTTCCCCCTATCTTGTTGCCTTTAGGAAGGGGAATACCTGCAAAACAAAATTAGGGGAGCCTCCGACGCTCAAGTCAGTGATGTTCAAAGAGAGATATGTGAGGAATGCATAGATTACATTAATGTAGAGTCAAGTATGCCAAGTTCAGTTCAAATTCGAAAGTATGACTCTTTGTCTAAGGGTTTTGTGAAGATGTCAGCTAGTTGAGATTTTGTTTCAACGAATTCAATAGCTACATCTCCTTTGAGAACATGATCCCTAATGAAGTGATGCCTAATATCTATATGTTTTGTTCTAGAATGAAGAACAGGGTTCTTGGTCAAACTTATGGCACTTGTGTTATCACATTTAAGAGGCACATGACTAAGGCTTAGACCATAATCTTTTAGTTGTTGTTTCATCCAAATAATTTGTGCACAACAACTTCCAGCGGCAATGTATTCCGCTTCGGTGGTAGCCAATGCAACACTAGCTTGTTTCTTGCTAAACCATGAGACTAAGGAGCTACCTAGCAAATGACATGTTCCACTAGTGCTTTTTCGGTCTAATTTGCAGCCTGCAAAATCAGAGTCGGAATAACCTACAAGATGATATGTAGTGCCTTTTGGATACCATAAGCCAACATTTATTGTGCCTACAAGGTATTTCATTATTCGTTTTATAGCCTTAAGATGAGACTCTTTAGGACAAGATTGAAACCTTGCACATAAACAAACACTAAACATGATATCCGGCCTACTTGCAGTAAGGTAAAGAAGTGATCCGATCATACCTTGATATTTCTTAATGTCAACTTCAATACCTTTCTCATCTTTGTCTAAATGTATGGAAGTGCTCATTGTTGTGGCCATTTGCTTGGAGTTGTCCATTTCAAAGCGCTTGAGCAGCTCCTTGCAATACTTGGATTGGGAGATGAATGTTCCTTCCTTCATTTGTTTGACTTGTAAACCGAGGAAGAAAGTCAACTCACCCATCATGGACATCTCAAACTCACTGGTCATCATGTTAGAGAATTCCTTGCACAAAGACTCATTAGTGGCACCAAAAATAATATCATCTACATAAATTTGAACCAAAAGGATGTTATGATGTTTGTTCTTAATGAATAAGGTGGTGTCAACCTTCCCTCTAGTGAATCCATTATCCAAAAGAAATTTACTCAAACGTTCATACCAAGCTCTTGGAGCTTGTTT
>JAKUCV010006529.1:4504-25079 GCA_028386065.3 Turnera subulata
TGGTCAATACAGATTGGGTGGTATAACAATAGAACCTATGAGGGCCAATTCCCTACACAATATTTTAAAATATAGCTTCCATGGGAGTGTCGCTCTACTTTCTTTTACCTTGTTTCAGTGGTCAAACAAATTTGGAATTTGCTGGACACAACATGGACAAAGAATACATTCTTTAGAGAGAACATAGTATGTATCATTGTTAAAAATCAACACCAAACTAAATTAAATCTAGGTAATTATCTAGATTTGATCTTGGTTATTTTTATTATCTAGTCAAAGATTAAGATTTAGTTGTCTAGATTATATCTAGGTTGATATGATCTAGATTTGATCTTGATTGTTAAATATCTATTTGATTTGGTAGTTTCCTAATTTCTAGGTTAGATTGTTAATTTTGTAGCCTATATAAAGGCCCTACTTTCTAATGGAAAAGCATCCCAAGCTTTCTAGTATTTCACTATAGCATTCAAGCTTTTTTCTCTAGCATTTCTCTCTGAGTGTTCTGAGAGTGTATTCTCTCTTCTAATTGTTGTCTTGTTAGTTTTTTGTGAGTTTTCTATCTTTTCCAACTCGGGTTCTGCGCAACCTGCCTGTGCAAGTTAGTCTTGCTTAGTCTCAACACAGTCTGCCTGTGTGGCGAGGTTGGTAGTGTGAAAGGTTAGTGCTTAGTACTGCGTGTTGTTCACGTTGTGATAACGGAACTTTGTTCAACAATCTGGTAGCAGAGCAGGTCCTTCTTTGGGAGATCATGTAGCGGTGTTTTGTGAGAATTTTTTGTCGATACAATGACCGACCTTCAAGTTATCGGTGCAATGGAAAGCTCAACAACAACAACTATAGTACGTGGTCAACCTGCATGATGTCCTACTTGCAAGGACAAGATCTGTGGGAAGTGGTCAATGGTACCGAGGTAGCACAACCTGCAAATGCAAACGGAGAGTTGCGGAAGTGGAAGATTAAAGTGGGCAAGGCAATGTTCGCTTTGAAGACAACAGTAGGAAAGGAAATGTTGCAATGCATACAGAAAGCTGAAACTCCGAAAGAAGCTTGGGATACACTTGTCACTCGGTTCTCTAAAAAGAATGATACGAAGCTTCAACTTTTAGAGAACGAGTAGTTGTCGACGACACAAGGCAACATGACAATACCACAATATTTTCACAAAGTGAAGTTCTTGTGTCGTGAGATTTCAAAATTGGATCCAGAAGCATCTATCATCGATTCCAGGATGAAGAGAATTCTTATCCATGGTTTAAGGCCGGAATTTGGATGCTTTATTGCTGCTGTACAAGGTTGGCCAACACAGCCATCACTTGAGGAATTCAAGAATTTGCTAGCTAGTCAAGAAGACTTAGCTAAGCAAATGGGAGGAGTCTCGTTGAAGAATGAAGAAGAGGCACTCTATGCAAAGAAGAGCAAGTGGAATTTCAAGCAGCATGAAGGTGGTGGATCCAAGAAGAATGGTGACAAGTTTAAAAGTCATCATGGTGAGACGAGCACTTGTGAAGGAGGCTCAAAGAACCATTCCAATGGAAGGAGGTTCGAGGGAAAGTGTTACAACTGTAACAAGAAGGGACATATGGCGAAAGACTGTTGGTCTAAGAAGAAAGTCATGGAGGGAAATGCTGCCACATACGATGGTGGAGAAGAATAGGATGCTGAAGCATTGTTTGTTGTAGAAGACAAAGAGTTTGCATTTACAGCGACAACACATAATCAAATTGATTATGAGAATGACTGGTTTATTGATTCAGAATGTTCAAACCATATGACAAGTGAAAAAGTCATACTGCAGGATTTTTCAGTGTTCGATGAAGCGTCTGCATGGTGGTCCTCAGACAAGAAAGCACTGCGAGATTCAAATAATCTGAAAGAGACACTGGAGTCTTCTCAAGTTTAGCTAAGTTTAGAAGAAGCTGAAGTTTTAGAAGAAGGTGAAGATCGTGTAGCTGTAGCTCAAAGTCCTTCGCGAACAGGTGTGCACCAAAGGCCAAATGAAGAAGTTAGGCCGCATGAAGAAGGTGAGCCAAGTGGAGATAGCGAGCCGAGTGGAGGAGGCGAGCTGAGTGCAGTTGAGCATGAAAAAGGTGAGCCAATTGGAGAAAGCGGGTCAAGTGTAGAAGGCGAGTTGGTTGCGGCTGAACCGCCAGCTCAGCCAAGAAGATCAGTAAGACCTAAGAAGCTGAATCCAAGGTGTGCCAATGCTGCTGTTATAGAAGATGTGAAAGAACCTGAGAGTTTTGAAGAAACTTCTTTGAGCTCAAGATGGTTTAAAGCTATGGAAGAGGAGCTTGAAGCATTGGATCATAACCAGGCTTGGGAGCTTGTGCCACTGCCAGGAGGAGTAAAGCCTATTTCTTGCAAATGGGTTTACAAGATAAAGCGTCGCATAGATGGATCAATTGAGAGGTACAAGGCTCGTTTGGTAGCTCGAGGATTCTCTCAACAGTATGGACTAGACTACGATGAAACGTTCAGTCCAGTCGCAAAGTTACAACTGTGAGAGTTCTACTAGCACTTGCAGCTAGTAAGAACTGGAACCTGTGGCAAATGGACGTGAAGAATGCATTTTTGCATGGGGAGATGGATTGAGAGATCTACATGAATCAACCAAAGGGGTTCGAGAATCAAGATCATCCCGAGTATGTATGTAAACTCCGGAAGGCTCTCTAAGGACTAAAACAAGCACCAAGGGCCTGGTATGGCAAAACTGCTGAGTTTTTTGTCCAGGGTGGTTATGCTGTGACAACTGCAAGCTCTAGCTTGTTTGTTAAAGCTAGTAGAGGGAAGTTAGCTATAGTGCTGGTCTATGTGGATGATTTAATCCTCATAAGAGATAATGAAGAGAAAATTCTCCAGACAAAGTAGAATTTGTCAGTACGCTTCTAGATGAAAGAGTTTGGATAGCTTAAGCACTTTCTTGGTCTTGAAATTGACCGTACATAAGATAGTATCTTTCTTCATCAGCAAAAATACTGCAGAGATCTGCTGAAGAAATTTGGAATGCACGATTGCAAACCAATATCGACGCCTATGGAGCCGAATGCTAAGTTGTGTGCTCATGAAGGAAAGGATTTGGAAGATGCAATGATGTATCGTCAGTTGGTGGGTAGTTTGATATATCTGGCTCAAACAAGACCAGACATCTCCTATGAGGTCGGTGTGATGAGCCTGTACATGCAAAACCTGAAGAAGCCTCATTTGGAAGCAGTTAGAAGAATCTTGAGATATGTCAAGGGTACTCTTGACAATGAAATTCTGTACAGGAGAGGTGAAGATTGCAGATTAGTTGGCTACTGTGATGCTGACTATGCAGGTGATCATGATACCCGATGTTCAACTATTGGGTATGTTTTTAGACTCGGGTCTAGAGCAGTTTCCTGGTGCAGTAAAAGACAACCAACGGTGTCTTTGTCCACAACAGAAGCAGAATACCGAGCTGCAGCAATGGCAGCTCAAGAGAGCACTTGGCTTGTGCAGTTGTTGAAGGATTTGCATCTGTCAGCTGATTATGCAATTCCTTTGTATTATGATAATCAATCAGCAATACTTTTGGCTGAGAATCTCGTGTTTCATGCAAGGACTAAACACATGGAAGTTCATTATCACTTTATCAGGGAAAAAGTTTTTAAAGAAGAAGTGGAGCTGAGGCAGGTGAAGACTGAAGATCAAGTTGCAGATGTGTGTACAAAAGGCTTGAGTGGAAACAAGTTTGAACGCTTTTGTCATCAGCTCGGCATGGTGGAAAGAGCGGGAGTTGGTGTTGAGGGGGAGTGTTAAAAATCAACACCAAACTAAATTAATTCTAGGTAGTTATTATCTAGATTTGATCTTGGTTGTTTTTATTATCAAGTCAAAGATTAAGATTTATTTGTCTAGATTATATCTAGGTTGATATGATCTAGATTTGATCTTGATTGTTAAATATCTATTTGATTTGGTAGTTTCCTAATTTCTAGGTTAGATTGTTAATTTTGTAGCCTATATAAAGGCCCTACTTTCTAATGGAAAAGCATTCCAAGCTTTCTAGCATTTCTCTATAGCATTCAAGCTTTTCACTTTAGCATTTCTCTCTAAGTGTTCTGAGAGTGTATTCTCTCTTCTAAATTGTTGTCTTGTTAGTTTTTCTGAGTTTTCTATCTTCCCCAACTCGGGTTCTGCGCAACCTGCCTGTGCAAGTTAGTCTTGCTTAGTCTCAACACAGTCTGCCTGTGTGGCGAGGTTGGTAGTGTGAAAGGTTATTGCTTAGTGTTGCACGTTGTTCACGTTGTGATAACGGAACTTTGTTCAACATGGGTTTCTTTGTCCTCTCTTAATACTTATGCCAATCATATTGTTTCTCCTGTATAGATGGAGATTAGGCAGATAAGTTTCTGTAAAAGCACTATATGATATTGTAATGTTATAAGTTGATTTTAGGAGGGGGAAAAAGAAAAAAAGAATCAACATTTGTGTTGGAAATAAATTATGGTGAATGTCGTTGTTACCATCCAGCAAAACTTAGTTTTACCGTACTCCATGAAACGCCCGTGTCCCAATTTATCAATATAAAATATAGTTTAAGTATAAAATGACTAAATTGCCCTTATCATTCCCGGGACACGAAAATATAATCAACTGAAACACCGTATCCCAAATTATCTATTAGATTAATTATATCATTTGAAGTGGCCAAAATGCCCTTCTGCCCCGAGATACAATAAAATCAAGAAAATCATAAATTATGCAATCTATAGACAATACAACATATCAAAATAGAGTATGCAGCGGAAGACAAATACATAAACAAATATGAATGTAATGCACCCTATGGATCCGACCCGAGGACGAAAGCACCGCCACCCGCTGATATACACCACTGCTCAACAAACAGCTAACCTGTAAAAATCTGTGAGGGGGTGAGACCAACCACTGTCTCACCGCAAACAAATAAACCAGTATATACAAATACAAATCAACAACAAATACACCGGCATCAAGCAACAGCAATCACAGTGCACAATCAAGTCACAATACACAACACAAGCCATCATCAACTACAAACCATCACTTATCATTACTTATTCTATTATCGTTGTTATTAGGTTTGAATATTTTATTAGGGCCCTCTACTGTGTGCGTCGAGCTCGGTCCCGTCTCATGAGACAACCAGGCATAGGCCCAATAAAACCAGGCACGAAGCCCAAACATATCCATAGAGAGAGAGAGAGAGAGAGAGGGAGGTAGAAAGGGGGAGGTAGAAGGAGGGAGGTAGAACCGGTCATCACAGACCCATATGCTAAACCGCATATAACATGCTATCCCGCTTGCAAACCCTAGGGGTATCACTTCCTGCTTGAACCAACCGGTCAACAGCCCCACAGTAGAATTATTATAGTATTTAATTTTCAATTATGCTTAAAAAGTTTCGTGTACCATTACATATGATTGTCCAGGTTTGTGTGTATTTTACATCTTATTCTCAAGTCCGGACCTCCAGCCCATAGTCCACCACACGAACCGCAAAACCATATATCACGATAATTAACACACAAAACAAGTCATACTCGACAGGCATATTATACCACACTGGTACACAGTTCATATAATCATGCACACTGCATCAGAGACATCATCAATAAAATACAAGGCGTAAGCAAGAACATCTGCAAAGTAGGCAAACATGCATACAACATTCAAGGTCAAACAAATAATACCACTTTATATACCAAGACAGTTAACCGAGCATTGTAGGCAGTAATGCATACAAAGGTTTATAAGCCCTCACCTGGCCATTAGTATCGCCTTAGAAACTAGCGGTTTGTCTTGCTGCCACTCCCGTGCAACCAAGGCCTAAATATAGAGACGAAGTCACATAGATGCGCACGCAAATTGTACCACAAAGATGAAAACATGCACACTATATATTTACTAGTAGGCCATGAATGACAATCATTGTCCGGACATGGCACAGTTAAAGATTAGAATCCCCTTCCAATTACTCATTCAAAACAATGTTTGAAAACTAAAACTTATTTTATAACCTTGAAAGCGGCTCATGGCACATGAAACCCAAGGCAATATTGTTTAACTCTATAAGTGTGAGGGTGTAAAGTCAAACTAATATATTGCTGAAGAACTCAAAAAGACACATCAAATTTCAAAAGCACCTAAAGCCCCAACAAGTACCTCCATACTAATCTCGAACAACCCAACTAGGTTACCCATCAATACTCCATGTGCTAGCCCTCAAACAAGATTAATGATATCACTGTCCTCTTTGTAAAACTATATGAAAACCCAAGCATTCTCCAGTAAATGTAGAACCTTATCCACCTAGGCTATTACTAGAATTTTGAACCAAGCCCAAAGCCAAAATCGTAATTTACCATGGTTTACATTAAGGATTAAATAAACTCATTCGACACTCAGCAACTACTTCTGAAAACAAACCATCGATCCAGTATATTACATTTTCCGGAGTTACTACTACTTTATGTCACTTGATGTCAAATTATAGTAACAACCAACCCCAAAAAAAATTTCCAGCAAGCACCCTAAGCCCAGAAACTCCCAACTGAACAATTTACCCCAAAATTCAAGTCCGCAGAACCTAAAGAAAGCCAAGATGGCGATATTTGGTTGCTGGAATCTTACTAGAAATTAAACAACACTGCCCCATACAAGACCAGACCCAAAAGCCTAGAATTCTACACCAAAGCCCAAAGACCAGCAACAATTCCATCAAAACAAAACCAAGAAACATCAGACGAATCAGGGACGACTCTTGAGTGCGGAATGCTTACCCGGAACACAGACCCGATTGCAGCCTGATACATAAAACCCACTGTCGGCGGACAACCCGTCCAGCAACAACCCGCACAACTTGCATCCGTCGTCAACAACCAATCGCCACCGATTCGCTCCCTCAATCAAACACAGAACCATACCGGGTCGAGTCACAATCTGTAAGTAGGACAAAAGGGAGGAAGAGGAGCGGCGCAGGCTTACCAGACGAAGATGAAGGAGGTGCAGTAGTGGCCCGAACCTAGCAGCAACACTGCTAGAGAAGCCCATCACCACCGTCGACCACAACAACACAGACACAACATGACCCGACCTCTGACACGCACGCAGATACCAACCCAAGCAAAAATAACACACACACCACCACCATTGACGAGCCCAGCCGCCACCAACAACACCATTCCGGCCAAACGCAATGAGCAAAAGCACCCAACGTCACCAACACGAACTACAACATCACCGCCACAAGAAAACCGCATCCACAAAATGCAAACCAAAGAAATCATCACAAACACACCCCGATTCGACAAGAGCCTGAACTGAAGAGAAAGAGAAGAAGCAAAGAGAGTGGCGGGGCAAGCTTACCAGACGGCGACACAAGCAGCAACAACAGCCCCGTCCTTCAATGGTGGCAGAGGCCCCACGAAGAAGAGGAAGAACGGATGGTGGCGGCAAAAGAGCGAGAGGAGGAGAGGAAGAGTTGGGGAGAGAAGGAAAAGGAAAAGTAAAGAAAGAAAAAGAAGACAACGAAGAGAGGAAAAGAAATCGGGTGTAACCGATTGGGTGGGAGAGGTCGTGCAGAGAGGAAGTCGGGAGGAAGCTCGTGGGCGGCCAAAAAGAAAAAAATAAAGAAAGGAGAGAGAGGGAAGAAAAGAAAGAAGAGGTTAGGGTTTGGTCAGCCGAGGCCAAAACGACGTCGTTTTGGTCTCTGGCTTGGTCAACCCGCCCTTCTTGGTCAAAACACAGCCCATAGTTGTGTTTAATGTCCTAATACTCCCAAAACTACGTAGTATCATACCATACTACGTCAAAGTTTGTGTTTCACACCAAAACACAATTAAATACCAAAAGAAACCTGATTAGAGATTAATGCCAACATAGCAGTAATGTTCTTAAGGAAATAAATTATTTTCCTTAACCTTAAATTCCCGAAACCCACCTCAAGGGTAAAAATGGAATTAAATTTCAAAAATACCAAAAATTATATAGAAATTAAATACTGAAAGTTCGGGGCGTTACAGTTCTACCCCACTTAACAAAATTTCGTCCTCAAAATTTGCAAAATAAATCAAGCAGCCAAGTGCTTAACTGACACAAACAAGTGTCCCCCGGTATCAATATACCGTTGGCCAAAACTACCAAGTAGAACCATCATGTCCATCAATCACATTTCCAAGTAATAACTCCAACGTACCATGCAAATCATTGACTTTAGTCAACCATGATCAACAGAACATAAGATCAATGCTCTAACCAAAGAATCTTATCCAAACATCATCACAATTGATAATACTAGAATCCATAAATAATTTCATTTATCATCACTCAACCAAACATATTCAATCTTTTAATTCATTAATCATCTCCACATACAATAGAACCCAAAATTGTTACCTAAGTGATAAGATCATCACTCAAATTGTGAATACCTCGAGACCAAAAATCCAAAATATTTATTTCATATCCAAAGCCTCAAAGTATTTCCTTTACCATACACCAATAATGCCAATATAATATAATTTTCGGAACATACCTTAAGAACTAGAATTCAATCACTACCGAAGTATCACAATTAAAATTCTATACCGCAGATTTCCCCAGACTCAACCATCATTGCATAACTCATACTTATAAGTCTATCGCCCAAGTCATTCCTAGCACGAACACCAAAATTTCTTTGATAAGGAACTTACAGCATCACTGTATCTCTCATCACATAATTAATAACTTAGCAATTGAATCACAACACCCAAGATCACCTCAAAATCAAACCTCAATGTAACCATACTCCTAGCATCCTCATCTAACACAAGAACTACAACTTCAGCCATCATTCATGATCAAAACCTTCTTATCACAATCACCATTAATATCCCTAAACTCACCAAATTAATTGCCTCAAGTACCTTTAGAAGATATTTCCCCAAATACATCATTAAATCATCCCCAGATTAATTCAACAATTTATCATCTCGAACCCCAAACAGATTTAACCCATAAGATAATTTCACAAGTAACTTCAAATCCTCAAATTTATATAATCAGACCACACATAACATGATCACCAAGATCAACAAAATCACAAGAATCATACCAGATCATCTCTTGACAGATATAATATCCAAAAACAAATTGATGGTTCTTACTTGTATTGGCCAGTTTCACATAGATAAAGGACACAAGCAAAGAGTCAAGAGTCTACACCGACTCTAACAAAACAGTGGATATTCCACAAAATTAACTTTGCTACAGCCAAAGCTGTAAGGATAAACGTTTCGTTCAACAACAATACCGGGTCACTCCGACCCCCAGCAGGTGTGTGTCCTCCACCGGATCCATAATACGACACACTATATGAATGCATATGACAATGCAACAAACAATTCAAGTAAGAGCAGACATATACATAGAGGATCACAAAACACCTCAGAACATCCCCAAGGATCTAAAGCCCACTCCGCTACCAACTGAAACGCCCGTGTCCCAATTTATCAATATAAAATATAGTTTAAGTATAAAATGACTAAATTGCCCTTATCATTCCCGGGACACGAAAATATAATCAACTGAAACACCGTATCCCAAATTATCCATTAGATTAATTATATCATGTGAAGTGGCCAAAATGCCCTTCTGCCCCGGGATACAATAAAATCAAGAAAATCATTAATTATGCAATATATAGACAATACAATATATCAAAATAGAGTATGCAGCGAAAGACAAATACATAAACAAATATGAATGTAATGCACCCTATGGATCCGACCCGAGGAGGAAAACACCGCCACCCGCTGATATACACCACTGCTCAACGAACAGCTAACCTGTAAAAATTTGTGAGGGGTTGAGACCAACCACTGTCTCACCGCAAACAAATAAACCAGTATATACAAATACAAATCAACTACAAATACACCGGCATCAAGCAACAGCAATCACAGTGCACAATCAAGTCACAATACACAATACAAGTCATCATCAACTACAAACCATCACTTATCATTACTTATTCTATTATCGTTGTTATTAGGTTTGAATATTTTATTAGGGCCCTCCACTGTGTGCGTCGAGCTCGGTCCCATCTCATGAGACAACCAGGCATAAGCCCAATAAAACCAGACACGAAGCCCAAACATATCCATAGAGAGAGAGAGAGAGAGAGAGAGAGGGAGGTAGAAAGGGGGAGGTAGAAGGAGGGAGGTAGAACCGGTCATCACAGACCCATATACTAAACCGTATATAACATTCTATCCCGCATGCAAACCCGAGGGGTATCACTTCCCGCTCGAACCAACCGGTCAACAGCCCCACAGTAGAATTATTATACTATTTAATTTTCAATTATGCTTAAAGAGTTTTGTGTACCATTACATATGATTGTCCAGGTTTGTGTGGATTTTACATCTTATTCTCAAGTCCGGGCCTCCAGCCCATAGTCCACCACACGAACCACAAAACCATATATCACGATAATTAACACACAAAACAAGTCATACTCGACAGGCATATTATACCACACTGGTACACAGTTCATATAATCATGCACACTACATCAGAGACATCATCAATAAAATACAAGGTGTAAGCAAGAACATCTGCAAAGCAGGCAAACATGCATACAACATTCAAGGCCAAACAAATAAAACCACTTTATATACCAAGATAATTAACCGAGCATTGTAGGCAGTAATGCATACAAAGGTTTATAAGTCCTCACCTGGCCATTAGTATCGCCTTAGAAACTAGCGGTTTGTCTTGCTGCCACTCCCGTGCAACCAAGGCCTAAATATAGAGACGAAGTCACATAGATGTGCACGCAAATTGTACCACAAAGATGAAAACATGCACACTATATATTTACTAGTAGGCCATGAATGACAATCATTGTCCGGACATGGCACAGTTAAAGATTAGAATCCCCTTCCAATTACTCATTCAAAACAATGTTTGAAAACTAAAACTTATTTTATAACCTTGAAAGCGGCTCATGGCACATGAAACCCAAGGCAATATTGTTTAACTCTATAAGTGTGAGGGTGTAAAGTCAAACTAATATATTGCTGAAGAACTCAAAAAGACACATCAAATTTCAAAAGCACCTAAAGCCCCAACAAGTACCTCCATACTAATCTCGAACAACCCAACTAGGTTACCCATCAATACTCCATGTGCTAGCCCCCAAACAAGATTAATGATATCACTGTCCTCTTTGTAAAACTATATGAAAACCCAAGCATTCTCCAGTAAATGTAGAACCTTATCCACCTAGGCTATTACTAGAATTTTGAACCAAGCCCAAAGCCAAAATCGTAATTTACCATGGTTTACATTAAGGATTAAATAAACTCATTCGACACTCAGCAACTACTTCTGAAAACAAACCATCGATCCAGTATATTACATTTTCCGGAGTTACTACTACTTTATGCCACTTGATGTCAAATTATAGTAACAACCAACCCCAAAAAAATTTCCAGCAAGCACCCTATGCCCATAAACTCCCAACTGAACAATTTACCCCAAAATTCAAGTCCGCAGAACCTAAAGAAAGCCAAGATGGCGATATTTGGTTGCTGGATTCTTACTAGAAATTAAACAACACTGCCCCGTATAAGACCAGACCCAAAAGCCTAGAATTCTACACCAAAGCCCAAAGACCAGCAACAATTCCATCAAAACAAAACCATGAAACATCAGACGAATCAGGGACGACTCGTGAGTGCGGAATGCTTACCCGGAACACAGACCCGATTGCAGCCTGATACATAAAACCCACTGTCGGCGGACAACCCGTCCAGCAACAACCCGCACAACTTGCATCCGTCGTCAACAACCAATCGCCACCGATTCGCTCCCTCAATCAAACACAGAACCATACCGGGTCGAGTCACAATCTGTAAGTAGGACAAAAGGGAGGAAGAGGAGCGGCGCAGGCTTACCAGACGAAGATGAAGGAGGTGCAGTAGTGGCCCGAACCTAGCAGCAACACTGCTAGAGAAGCCCATCACCACCGTCGACCACAACAACACAGACACAACATGACCCGACCTCTGACACGCACGCAGATACCAACCCAAGCAAAAATAACACACACACCACCACCATTGACGAGCCCAGCCGCCACCAACAACACCATTCCGGCCAAACGCAATGAGCAAAAGCACCCAACGTCACCAACACGAACTGCAACATCACCGCCACAAGAAAACCGCATCCACAAAATGCAAACCAAAGAAATCATCACAAACACACCCCGATTCGACAAGAGCCTGAACTGAAGAGAAAGAGAAGAAGCAAAGAGAGTGGCGGGGCAAGCTTACCAGACGGCGACACAAGCAGCAACAACAGCCCCGTCCTTCAATGGTGGCGGAGGCCCCACGAAGAAGAGGAAGAACGGATGGTGGCGGCAAAAGAGCGAGAGGAGGAGAGGAAGAGTTGGGGAGAGAAGGAAAAGGAAAAGTAAAGAAAGAAAAAGAAGACAACGAAGAGAGGAAAAGAAATCGGGTGTAACCGATTGGGAGGGAGAGGTCGTGCAGAGAGGAAGTCGGGAGGAAGCTCGTGGGCGGCCAAAAAGAAAAAAATAAAGAAAGGAGAGAGAGGGAAGAAAAGAAAGAAGAGGTTAGGGTTTGGTCAGCCGAGGCCAAAACGACGTCGTTTTGGTCTCTGGCTTGGTCAACCCGCCCTTCTTGGTCAAAACACAGCCCATAGTTGTGTTTAATGTCCTAATACTCCCAAAACTACGTAGTATCATACCATACTACGTCAAAGTTTGTGTTTCACACCAAAACACAATTAAATACCAAAAGAAACCTGATTAGAGATTAATGCCAACATAGCAGTAATGTTCTTAAGGAAATAAATTATTTTCCTTAACCTTAAATTCCCGAAACCCACCTCAAGGGTAAAAATGGAATTAAATTTCAAAAATACCAAAAATTATATAGAAATTAAATACTGAAAGTTCGGGGCGTTACAGTTCTACCCCACTTAACAAAATTTCGTCCTCGAAATTTGCAAAATAAATCAAGCAGCCAAGTGCTTAACTGACACAAACAAGTGTCCCCCGGTATCAATATACCGTTGGCCAAAACTACCAAGTAGAACCATCATGTCCATCAATCACATTTCCAAGTAATAACTCCAACGTACCATGCAAATCATTGACTTTAGTCAACCATGATCAACAGAACATAAGATCAATGCTCTAACCAAAGAATCTTATCCAAACATCATCACAATTGATAATACTAGAATCCATAAATAATTTCATTTATCATCACTCAACCAAACATATTCAATCTTTTAATTCATTAATCATCTCCACATACAATAGAACCCAAAATTGTTACCTAAGTGATAAGATCATCACTCCAATTGTGAATACCTCGAGACCAAAAATCCAAAATATTTATTTCATATCCAAAGCCTCAAAGTATTTCCTTTACCATACACCAATAATGCCAATATAATATAATTTTCGGAACATAC
This sequence comes from Turnera subulata, assembly GCA_028386065.3. Classification (NCBI taxonomy): domain Eukaryota; kingdom Viridiplantae; phylum Streptophyta; class Magnoliopsida; order Malpighiales; family Passifloraceae; genus Turnera; species Turnera subulata. The sequence goes on from JAKUCV010006529.1 coordinate 18,002, forward strand.
CTTAAGAACTAGAATTCGATCACTACCGAAGTATCACAATTAAAATTCTATACCGCAGATTTCCCCAGACTCAACCATCATTGCATAACTCATACTTATAAGTCTATCGCCCAAGTCATTCCTAGCACGAACACCAAAATTTCTTTGATAAGGAACTTACAGCATCACTGTATCTCTCATCACATAATTAATAACTTAGCAATTGAATCACAACACCCAAGATCACCTCAAAATCAAACCTCAATGTAACCATACTCCTAGCATCCTCATCTAACACATGAACTACAACTTCAGCCATCATTCATAATCAAAACCTTCTTATCACAATCACCATTAATATCCCTAAACTCACCAAATTAATTGCCTCAAGTACCTTTAGAAGATATTTCCCCAAATACATCATTAAATCATCCCCAGATTAATTCAAGAATTTATCATCTCGAACCCCAAACAGATTTAACCCATAAGATAATTTCACAAGTAACTTCAAATCCTCAAATTTATATAATCAGACCACACATAACATGATCACCAAGATCAACAAAATCACAAGAATCATACCAGATCATCTCTTGACAGATATAACATCCAAAAACAAATTGATGGTTCTTACTTGTATTGGCCAGTTTCACATAGATAAAGGACACAAGCAAAGAGTCAAGAGTCTACACCGACTCTAACAAAACAGTGGATATTCCACAAAATTAACTTTGCTACAGCCAAAGCTGTAAGGATAAACGTGTCGTTCAACAACAATACCGGGTCACTCCGACCCCCAGCAGGTGTATGTCCTCCACCGGATCCATAATACGACACACTATATGAATGCATATGACAATGCAACAAACAATTCAAGTAGGAGCAGACATATACATAGAGGATCACAAAACACCTCAGAACATCCCCAAGGATCTAAAGCCCACTCCGCTACCAACTGAAACGCCCGTGTCCCAATTTATCAATATAAAATATAGTTTAAGTATAAAATGACTAAATTGCCCTTATCATTCCCGGGACACGAAAATATAATCAACTGAAACACCGTATCCCAAATTATCCATTAGATTAATTATATCATGTGAAGTGGCCAAAATGCCCTTCTGCCCCGGGATACAATAAAATCAAGAAAATCATTAATTATGCAATATATAGACAATACAATATATCAAAATAGAGTATGCAGCGAAAGACAAATACATAAACAAATATAAATGTAATGCACCCTATGGATCCGACCCGAGGAGGAAAACACCGCCACCCGCTGATATACACCACTGCTCAACGAACAGCTAACCTGTAAAAATTTGTGAGGGGTTGAGACCAACCACTGTCTCACCGCAAACAAATAAACCAGTATATACAAATACAAATCAACTACAAATACACCGGCATCAAGCAACAGCAATCACAGTGCACAATCAAGTCACAATACACAACACAAGTCATCATCAACTACAAACCATCACTTATCATTACTTATTCTATTATCGTTGTTATTAGGTTTGAATATTTTATTAGGGCCCTCCACTGTGTGCGTCGAGCTCGGTCCCATCTCATGAGACAACCAGGCATAAGCCCAATAAAACCAGGCACGAAGCCCAAACATATCCATAGAGAGAGAGAGAGAGAGAGAGAGGGAGGTAGAAAGGGGGAGGTAGAAGGAGGGAGGTAGAACCGGTCATCACAGACCCATATGCTAAACCGTATATAACATTCTATCCCGCATGCAAACCCGAGGGGTATCACTTCCCGCTCGAACCAACCGGTCAACAGCCCCACAGTAGAATTATTATACTATTTAATTTTCAATTATGCTTAAAGAGTTTCGTGTACCATTACATATGATTGTCCAGGTTTGTGTGGATTTTACATCTTATTCTCAAGTCCGGGCCTCCAGCCCATAGTCCACCACACGAACCACAAAACCATATATCACGATAATTAACACACAAAACAAGTCATACTCGACAGGCATATTATACCACACTGGTACACAGTTCATATAATCATGCACACTACATCAGAGNACTAGAAATTAAACAACACTGCCCCGTATAAGACCAGACCCAAAAGCCTAGAATTCTACACCAAAGCCCAAAGACCAGCAACAATTCCATCAAAACAAAACCATGAAACATCAGACGAATCAGGGACGACTCGTGAGTGCGGAATGCTTACCCGGAACACAGACCCGATTGCAGCCTGATACATAAAACCCACTGTCGGTGGACAACCCGTCCAGCAACAACCCGCACAACTTGCATCCGTCGTCAACAACCAATCGCCACCGGGTCGAGTCATAATTCGTAAGTAGAACAAAAAGGAGGAAGAGGAGCGGCGCAGGCTTACCAGACGAAGACGAAGGAGGTGCAGTAGTGGCCCGAACCTAGCAGCAACACTGCCAGAGAAGCCATCACCACCGTCGACCACAACAACACAGACACAACATGACCCGACCTCTGACACGCACGCAGATACCAACTCAAGCAACAACAACACACACACCACCAACATTGACGAGCCCAGCCGCCACCAACAACACCATTCCGGCCAAACGCAACGAGCAGAAGCACCCAATGTCACCAACACGAACTGCAACATCACCGCCACAAGACAACCACATCCACAAAATGCAAACCAAAGAAATCATCACAAACACACCCCGATTCGACAAGAGCCTGCACTGAAAAGAAAGAGAAGAAGCAAAGAGAGTGGCGGGGCAAGCTTACCAGACGGCGACACAAGCAGCAACAACAGCCCCGTCCTTCTTGGTGGCGGCGGCCCCACGAAGAAGAAGAAGAACGAATGGTGACGGCAAAAGAGCGAGAAGAGGAGAGGAAGAGTTGGGCAGAGAAGGAAAAGGAAAAGTAAAGAAAGAAAAAGAAGACAAAGAAGAGAGGAAGAGAAATCGAGTGTAACTGATTGGGAGGGAGAGGTCGTGCAGAGAGGAAGTCGGGAGGAATCTCGTGGGCGGCCGAAAAGAAAAGAAAAAAGAAAGGAGAGAGAGGGAAGAAAAGAAAGAAGAGGTTAGGGTTTGGTCAGCCGAGGCCAAAACGACGTCGTTTTGGTCTCTGGCTTGGTCAACCCGCCCTTCTTGGTCAAAACACAGCCCATAGTTGTGTTTAATGTCCTAGTACTCCCCAAACTACGTAGTATCATACCATACTACGTCAAAGTTTGTGTTTCACACCAAAACACAATTAAATACCAAAAGAAACCTGATTAGAGATTAATGCCAACATAGCAGTAATGTTCTTAAGGAAATAAATTATTTTCCTTAACCCTAAATTCCCGAAACCCACCTCAAGGGTAAAAATAGAATTAAATTTCAAAAATACCGAAAATTATATAGAAATTAAATACTGAAAGTTCGGGGCGTTACACTCAAATTTACCCCCGGTAAAATTCTTTACCATACACCAAACTTTCATATTGGTTTTTCTTCTGCCTACCTATCTACCATCTTTGTCTTCGTCTTTATTACCTAAATCCATGTGATTTTAATTCTTATAATCCAACCTAACTTATTTGTTTTTATCCTCCCATTTTCACCTATAAATACCCTATTCATTTCCATATACACTTATACCTTTGATATCCTACCGTAAGCTTACTCTCTTCATTTCCATACACATACACCTCTTCTCTCTATCTCCCTTCATCTACATTTTATTATTCTTCATTATTACTATCACTATCAAAGTTGTATTATTACTATTAATGGTGTATTACTTCCATCATGGTTAGATTATTACCTTGATCAAGCTTGTATCATTCCATCAAGAAGTGAATTTCTCCCCCAAGTTTATAACACGTTATCAGCACGAGTCTCTATCCTACTAAGGTACTTATTTCTAAAACTTTTCTTATTACTACTTTCATCCTTTGCTATTATTAAGTTGGGTGTTGTATTTAAAGCAGGTGGTTATTTTTATTGATTTTTTAATTTTACAAAACCTTTATTGTATTTCTCCTTGTCTCTCCCAATACGGTGCGCACCCCTCTAAAAATAACCACCTGCTTTAAATACAACACCCAACTTAAATACAGATTGTTGTAGCCGACACTGGAGTTGACAGGAGAAGTGGAGAGCGCGCCATTCGAAGAAGAGAAACAAAATAGGGGTTTTGAGTAATAAATAAATTGTTAAAATAAATATGGATCCTTTGAATTTAAGGCGCGTGTGTAAGTGTGAGGCATTAAGTGAGCTGATGTGTTTTAAAAAGTGGGCCATTATTATAACTAGTAGGATGACACTTGTATGCATTGCGTACAGTAGAATTTCTCTCTTAACACCGCATTCCAATTTGGTGCAATTTTGAATGTTAGTTTAGTAGTTCACGAACAATCGTTGAATCTTAATACAACACTTTATCTCCCACCTTGATCTTTTGTGCAACAGAATGGACGAAAATAGAAAACTAATTTTCCTTTTCCAGACAAAGTATCTGCTTACATCAGATGGAGAACATCAGAAACTGCATACCTCTTTCCCAAATTGCACCAAGAAAGAATTGTGAGACTTCAATCACAACAAAAGCAAGCATTAAGTAGAAAACAAACGCACAGTGACTAACTCCATCATTTTCCCCAAGTATACTGCAACCCTTGCCGCATAAATCGATCAACTCAGCACAACTCTGTTTCAAGTGCGGCTATAATGTTTTTTTTTTTTTTTGATGCTATTCAACTGCGGCTATATGAAATTTTGTTGCGGGTTATGACCAAAGCCACAGTTCTTTTGCACTCCGCTTGAGCATTGGGAGTCCTGATTATCACCGTCAAATTTGCAATTTGATCTTGTATTTAGTCTGGGAATGTTCTACCCAGTTACAGTTTCTTAACGGTTCTCAGATGTATCCTCTTTTGATTTAGAATTATATGCATATCCATTTTAATTCTTGAGGATCAGGCAGATAGGATCCCTGCTGGAAGGTTCAAGGCGCATAATATGCATCCAGAATATTACAGGAGATAGAAGAACATGAGTTTTGTTTCGTTTAAAAAAAAAAGTGGTAAGAGTCATAAGGAAGGAGGCCATTAATGTCGAAAACCTAAAATTTGTAACTGCAAGAGAAGATATCTTCTGATCTCACGCTATAAACATCTTCACTAAAGCACGCAGTTTTGTATGAACCTGGAGGAAATATGCACTTTAAATTTGGAGAGAAAACAATCTCCATCACACACTCCACATCAAACAAAGACTTTTTGAGATTCATAATAAGTCCCAGAATAAACCAAAATGCATAAAATAAGACATTCAAAATCTTATTTTGCTCTTGGAATACCTATGCATCCATCCAACTCACAGGAAAAGGGAGAGCCCTTTCCTTTTCCGTTCACTCCCTCAAAACAAAATAAGAATTCAATCCACCAAGAGAAGAACAATAACAAAAGCGAAATGGAAATTCTAAAAAGACTGGAACTTAACCATGGTATTGATAAGTGAGCACCAACCACAACTCCACAAGTACATACAGATGCTATCACAGACAAAACAATAATTCGTTAGGAAGAAGACAAATGCTGAGTAGTTTTGAAAAATAAAGAGAAGTAACTAACCTCGGTTTTGGTTCTTAACGTACCAAGGGACCCCAACCCAAAAATCAGAAAGAGAATGACGATGCTTCCTGTCCCCTGCAAGGACAGATGATGAGAAAAATCCATTCGTGCAGCAAAGAAGCAATACCAATACCAGTTAACTTAAGTGAAGAATGATAAGCACTTAGGGAAATTAGAAGAAATATTAAGTAATAAAGAGATGAATTAATTTACAGTTGAAAATTGGAAAACTGAAAGGAGGGAGAACAAACCTTGAAATGCAGACTCCATAGAAGAAGAGCTTGTGTGGAGGTGAAACACACATGAAAATTTATAACCTCATGCAATCAACATAAAATTAGGAGAGGTAGGACATTATTACTTTTTTTTGGAGCAATGGTAGGATATCATATTATTACTATCAGACCTTAGGTTCAAAACACCGTAAAACTTATAGACCTGTTGTACTTTTAGTGTAGGATTTAGGGCCATTATGGATTGGAGAGGGGGAAATAAGGGAGAAAGGTAACTGCTGCAACAACTACTCCATAATTAAAATTTACCTGCCCGTTCAATCATGGAGAAGAGTAGAAGAACGAAAAAATCTCTGACCAACGGTGTGGGGGCTTAGATAAATATATTTAATTATTGCGTTGGGCTACAAATTCAACGGCTTGATTGAACTCTCCTTCTTTACAAAGCCCAAGAACTAAGGTGCTGAATGTTATGGTGTCGGTTCCAAACCATGTACAATTTTTACGGACAAAAACGGAAATTCACTTTCACGTTACTGTGCAAAGCCTCGCCCTATTCTTATATATATAGATAATAATAGGTATAATATCCACTCCTGATATCAGCACCAAACTGACTTCAATCAATTAATCTTCATGAAAACATAGCTTCTTAAATCTAGAGCATGGGAACTTGCCTCGTTTAAGGAAAGGTAAAATGTTCTGAAATTAACTATTAACATTACTAGAAAGTTCACCAGCAACCTTAACAAGAAAACACAGACTTTTATTATCACATAATATGGAACTGATACACACAATCACAGTACAGGAGCTGGGGAGCACAAAGGAGGTCATGATGTCCATTCATGACCTCTCTCCGCAGAAGCTATAATACATAAATTTTACATATCAGACAGACCATGGGTAAACATACCATGGAGATGGGCCATCGAGTGATGCCCCAAATCCTGACCTCTCTCGGCAGAAGCTATAATACACAAATTTTACATATCAGACAGACCATGGGTAAACATACCATGGAGATGAGCCATCAAGTGATTTCCCAAATCCTTGGTCTGGAACCAGACCAGTGCTTCAATGGGAAGGAAGTGACACACTGGTGTTCCTGGCTTAATTTTCAGGAGCTGAAAGCCCATGTAATCAGGGCTCCAACCTGATGTGTCTTTGTGGCAAATAGTCACTGCTTTAAGCTTGGTGCCGTCAGCTCCAATCAATGGAACTGTATAAACTTCTGTGCCACCAATTTCATGGCAATAATACACTGCATAAGGATATCT